>WAAG01050057.1:19539-74506 GCA_013390105.1 Tichodroma muraria | reverse complement strand
AGCAAGCGAGCAGAAACTTGTTCTCTCTTTGTGATAAAAATAAGCCGAACTTAACATTTAAAATCAGGTCGTCTTATAAATAATGTAGTATGTTGGGATTACTTGGTGTTTTTTCTCCTTCAAAGTGCTTTACAGGTGTTAATCTTAGTGACATTAGTCGTTTGGTTTTGATGATCTGAATTTGTGAGGTTTGGGATGACTTTGCTTACCAAAAACACAAAGGGGGGGAGGTTTTTGGTGATGCTCGAGTCCATGGCAAAGCTCCCATTAGACTCCAGGAGGCAGCAGGGTTTCACCCAGGTTCACAAGTGTTACAGCCACTAAGGGTAATTGTTGGTAGCTTGCTCAGACACCAAATAGTTTAATGTATGTTACTAATGTTCATAAAAATAATGCATTTGCAGGAACTAATGAATTAACATTGCCAAGTCCTGCTGGAGTTTTTCTGTACAAGGCATCCAGCTGAAGTAGTAATTGACAAACCCAAATATCAAAAAGCCCACATGTGCAAAAGTCATACATTAAGCTCCCAAAATTCCAGATATAAAAATACCACATTAGAGTTCTTTCTGGTTTTTGGGGGATTTTTTGTTTTGTTTTGCTTTTTATTTCAAGCTTCTAGTATTCAAATCCAATTGCCTTTCCTAAACCATGGGAGGCCGAGGAACTCCAAACAAAGCACATTGTCCTATGAACACTTGATTACAAAACAAGCAACTTTGTAATATTACAGTTCTGATAATGAATGAGACTCCGCATTGCTGGGGTATTGTGGATGAACATTTTAATTGCCTGCAGAATTTCCATCTATTGCTGGTGTGATGCATGTGAATTGCTGACACTAATCTGTTAGGCACTTGAGGTCCAAGTGTTTTCCCCTCAGCTACCCTTCATTAACTCCATTTGCACTGATTCTCTCCTAGAAATGAGTAAGCAAATGAAGAGATGCCTGTGAAATCTGCTTTTTGGGTCACCATCAGCTTTACATGAGCTAACCCTGCATTTTTGTGGCAGCATGGCCTATCTATGCTATAGCTTGTGTCCCCCAGATATATGTGTCATCTGAGCAGAGTTGCTTGGAAGTGTAAAATAGGATAGAACAGTTGCTGATTCATTATTCAGCATTTTGTTACACATTTTTCATTTATTTCAAGGGTTGATATAATCTTCTAAAGTTTTTTGCTATTTCATGAAGCATGCTTTAAGGCCAGGAGGAAACCTGGACTTTAATTACCAAGGAGATGAACAATTAACATGTTTGGAATAGGGAAATAATGCCAGTTTTGTGTAGTCCTGCGTGCTGACAGCACAATAGTGGTGGTGCGCACGTTACACGCATGGCTGCCTTTCTGTGGCAAGGAATCTGGATCTGCTTTAGCATCAGTAAGAAAACCAAAGCATTTGCTGAATGCTGGAAGAAAAAAACATGGCTGAAATCTCCTCATCAGGATGTTTTATTGCCTGAACCATCCTATCCTGCAGAAAGCAGTGGGCTCTGAGATGAGAACAAAACAGGAGGCTGCTTATCAATTGGAAGATGAGAGCCCTGAAACTCCTCCTAAAGGATTTTTTTCCTCCTTAGCTTGAGCCTTTGAAAGTTCATGCTTTTTTTCACCTTAGGTTGATTTGGTTTTGGTATTAAAAATGCTGAAGTGGTGTAAGTGGAGCAACTTAAACCCACACAGTGTTATTTTATATCAAATGTGATGTGATGTAACACAAGGTGGCACAGCAGAACCTAATACTGTGCATTAGATAAGGCAGATTTAGCTGGAGATGTGCCTCCCACATCTTCATCGGGATTTGCACGGCAGGAAATGGAGCAGACTTGGAGGTGTGCAGCAAGGAGGGTTTCGTTCCACTCAGCTTTTCCTCCTACCCTTACATACTGCCTGGGTGACATTCTGGTGTGCAAGTAAATAATGAGTTTTTATCAGCCACACTGCAGGTAGGTGCAGTAGCTACTGCCTTGATTTGGCATTATAATAACCAGCCATAACAGAAGTAATGAGGTGTCAGAAATCTAAGAAAGGTCTTTGTTTATCACTGTAATTAAATACATTTGGAGAGTCATTAAAAGCAATAGCAGGTGGGCAAAACTGAGGAAGAAGGATGACTTTGTAATGGACTAGTCAATGATTTTGTTCTGAAATGGATTGCTTTTAAATATCTGTCTGCATGTCTCTAAGTCTCTCCATTCCGAATTTATTTTCCCATTCTGCATTGGGATTTTATGTATATTCATTTTAATGTTTATTTTTATCTCAGTCAGGTATATTTATTTTTGTGATGGTGATAGTAATTAGATTATACCAGCTTTAAGACTCGGTGCCTTTTGTGCCAGAAGACCTGCAGTGCACTGTAGGTTGAGCTTAAGAATTTGGCAGGGCTTGTTGGCCAGACAGACTTGGTGGAGGAGGCTGAGCTTCAGAAAGGTGACACAGCTGGCTGAGGATGCTGTGGTCAGGACCCTGTGGCTGGGAGCACACAAAGGTGATGTTGGTAGGGATGTGCAGCTAAATATCTGTCCTCAAAAGTTTTCTTTCCATCCTTCAGGATTAGTTTCTGAGATGTACAGGATACATCCTTCAAAGTATATCAAGTTACTGATCTATTTTAATATTCAAACTAATAAAGTTATATTTTGTGAGAACATCCATAAAACCATTGTCCTCTAGTAGGGCTTTTTAGCGTGCCATGTGTCTATGTGCACTCCCCAGGTCTGAATCTGCCTGAGCACTCTGTAAATGCTTTACTATTAAGGGATGTTATATATTAACAGCAGTATGCAGCTAATGCCAAGAGCCTCTGTGCAGGCTGCTCTCCAGATACAAAACACAAGGATCTGCCATAGGCCACCCAGTTTGAGCACATGGACTTACACCTTGTTGCAGTGCTGTGGTAAGTCTGAAGACAAACACTCTCACTGAGCAGGATAAATACAGATGTGACTGCAGCAAAATATGGTTTTTCCTCTGCAATGTCCTCTCTCCTGAGCTTGGAGTGGCAGTGGGCTTGGCCTGGAGGTGCTGCTGCCCTTCAGCACCTCCGTGGTCATGCTCTGGGACAGGCAGCTGGGCAGAGGAGCCATGGGGCTGAGCGTCTTCGAAACTGAAGCATGCCCCAAAAATTGTGAGAGAGTTTCCAGAAATGAAGCTTGTAAGTCATGGATTTTGTGGGCTTCTGGAAAAGATAGGTACCCTCATGGATAGCCACACATGTATGCTTATGTATATGAAAAATAGATGCATAATACTGTGTGTACACACACCCTTATCTGTGTAAGAAGAACGGGGGGTTTGTAATCACTTTCCAATTCTAGTGTTTAGCTTTTGAAATTTGTGAGATTTCAGAAATTTAATGTCTATGTACATATTTGTTTAAATATCAACAAAGGTTTTCATCTAAGCATATGACTCTGACAGCTTGAGCTTTACAATAAGCACTTCATTTAATGAGCTTCAAAATAAAAAATACAAGAACTGCTGACATGCTTTCAACCATAGGCTAGATGGGTAATTGTCACGCTAATTCTCAATCTCTTTATTATCTTACTGTCTTGGAATTATCTTATATATATGTTACTGCATAGTTAAATTTATATTTTCATGGTAATTAAACAGCATTTTATTATCCTATATTCTTTTTTATCACTTCTAAAATCAATTCTCATTTGAGATGCTGAAAATATGACTGAGACATTAATGGGGAGGAATTGTTTAGCATCCCAACCAAAAATGAGTATTTGAGGCTAATAAAATTTACCATCTTTAGAGCATCTAGAACTGAAATTCTTCTTAATGGCAATAATGTTCTATGCCTCATTATGCTTTTCATCAGTAACAGTGGGTTAATAATGCCCAAGTTGATCTCTTCAAAACAATGCTTTCTTGGCATTAGAATTGAACATTAGCATTAGAAATGTAGCATTTTTCACTGCATTTGGTAGTTACCAAACTTGATTTATGGCAGGGCTATATTACTGCAGTGTAAATTATTCTCTTGCTTAAAGCTTGTATTGCATAACTAATTTTTTTTGCTAGTGCAGTGACACTCTTGTTATGCAAATCATGATGACGAGCAGATAAGTTTGGCAGGGACAGGAGGGGATTTCTTCTTGATTTTTTCTTTCTTCCCCTTATGCCTGCACAGACTTGCCTCTCTTGCTGCTGATTGTTCTGGTCTGGAAAAGATGAACTTCCATCTACTCTTTCAAATAGTATTTGTCCTTTATTAGAAATTCTTTGGCAACGGATCATATGGAATCAAGGGGATTGCTTTGTCACCACCAATCTCCTGTCCCCTGCCCCCCCAGCAGCACTAATGGCCATTAGCGTTAATTATTTAAAGTTCCTTGTTTTGCACACAGAAAGCAGCAATTGATCAATGTTCAATGCAAGGTATATTGGTGTGCACCTCCCAACACCCATACTTTACCTTAACCTCATCTTTCAAAGTGTCTGTTTTCTTTGATACAGCCTTTGGGTTTTTATTCAGCACGGTATAAGTGCTATTTAGAAAGCTTGAAGGTTTTATTTTTTTTCCAGGCAGGAACATTTTCTCTGTAAATGTTAACCTTGGGACACAGTCAGAAAACTATTTTCTGTTGTTTTTCTTCATCTCCAATTAATTTTCAGCACTGGTGCATTCTGGGCTGCAGGTGACATAAAGTCAAAACCAAATAGGTGACCTCTCCTCTTAGACTCACCTGTGGCTTATTTTGCTCTTGCATATAGAAGGTCCACAAGCTGTCCAGGTTGGAAGAGATAAGGAACTCTGAGAAGTGAAGATCTAGAAGCAGCTGTTCTTCTCTTTCATGTGCAAAACCAGCCCAAAACTGAAAAATGTAGCAGTACGCAGACATTGTTAGCCATACATAAGATGGTAGTCAGGCCTCCGGACTGGCTCTTAGGAATTCCAGGAGCCTTTGTCCTATAGGTGGGTTGTGCAAACTACTGAATTGTACCCACTTCAGCTGAAATCCCATTGAAATACATGGTTTGTGTGGGTGTGTGGTGAAAAGCAAAGTATTCACAGCAGCTGGCCTCCATGTGTCCGAGCTGTTGGGATGGGCTGACTGCATGACTCCTGTAGTGCCTAGAGCTAAGTCTTCCTTAGGATTCAACTTCAGATAATTTTGACCCACCATCTCTAAAACATGGAGCTGTGGAAAGGGCACGTTGAGTCTGGTGTCCATTTAGGCAGTTTTGGGGCCTTCGTAGCCTTCTGAGCTCCACCAGAACCTGGCCCAGGCTGTGGTATGGGTTTGTAGTCACACACTGCTTTCTGTGTATGCTCAGTAAAGCAGAGTTTCCCATGTTTCATGGTCTTCCCATGTTACTTAGGTTGCATAAAGACAAAGAAGTTGAGGAAAAAGATGATCCTTTAAAAATTGCGTGTTAGAAACAGCAGCACTTGGGGTCAAGTTTTGTCCCAAGTATTCTTCAATGAACTCATCATAAATAAGGTTAGCAACCTTACAGCTTCCCAAAAGTTTTTACCACTCAAGACTGCACAGTTAACACAAATAATATGAAATAAGCTGAATTATGGATTTAATTCATGGGTCGCATCACTCACAACATAACACAGTGTCATGCGACAGAAGTACAGCTCCTCATGGGTAGTGGCATTAAGAGTGCTGAAGTCATGCTACAAAACTTGCTTAATGATTTGCATTTTTTCCCCTATGTTACAAAATGTAGTTGAGCAGATGGATGCAGCCAGCTGTACACAGAGCTTTAGGGAGTACTGGGGAGAAAAGGGAGAGGGTTTTGTTAAGATAAATGTAATAATCTCTGTGATAATTAGCTTAATTTAGATCCCTGCATCTGACTCATTTTTGACTAACCTTGTATGAAGTCTTCCTTGCTTTGCTCATGGGTCTGAGAATTTAGTTTGATTACAGTCCCTTTCTTTGTTCTTGTGGATTGCTCACTGATCACTGATATTTTTCATTAAGCAGTTGCTTTATTACATTGTTATTTAGAGGGAAGTAATTTGTGTTTTCTAATTAATTTAATTCCAGGCACATTTAGTAAGTAGCTACAATGAGCCCATTCAAGGGGCTTTAGGTCATATTGACATTGTTTACCAGATGTACTCATTTGTTTTAAAACATTGTTAACTCTGTGGTGACAACAGCCCTGTGTGTTTGCTTGACTCTTCCATCTTCTCTAATCTGTATCTCCAAAACCTCCCACAATTAGAAGATGCATTTCAGGTACTAGTGAGAGATGCCCATAGGTATCAAATCACAGGGAAATTATATTGCAATGTCAGTATAAACTATTACTATTCTACTAATGGGTTTGAGGGCATAGCAGGGACAAGCCTTCTGGCTTTTCCTAGTCGGGGATGTGAAGCCATTTATACAACCACCAAAAAGCTGGATAATGCCAGAAAAGATGCAGACTGGGTATTTAGTCTATGCTTGGCCCATTTACTACTTCTGAAAAAGTTTCAGTGGGGCTTCAGCAGAGAACAGGGCAGCCAGGAGGATGAGCTTCCAAGAAAGGCATGGTTTGAGCAGCGGTGGGACACGTTAATGGAATCCTAAGGCCAGTGTTGTAATTCACAGCTGTCACTATCCCAAATTCATGGGCTTGGGAAATGTTTTCACCAGAAGCTTTTTGGAAAAGCTCAGCATTTCCTTGCTAGTGGAGCTCCCAGGATATGTGGGCTTTTCAAGCACTTCGTGTTCATCGCTGTTAAGTACTGTATCCATTCCATCATCTGAGCATGAAAACTCCCCATTATACCTATCATTTGCTCATTTGGCCTGCTGTGCCAGGAACTGGAGTTCTAAAATGAGACCCTAATTAGATGAATAAATAATATTTTCACAGGAAAATGTACAGGCAGGTTGTTCCCCTGACTAGAAACTTGCCCCATGAAAAACTACCAACATTTGTTAACGTGTTCTGCAGTCACTTATTTTGGTAAGAAGTAAATTATTGCTTGTTCTGCAGCAAAGTCTGGCACAGAGCAGCGATGCTGTAAGATTCATTGGCCTCTGAAGGACCCACCAAACAATAGCCTTGATGTGTTTTCTGTTATTTTTCAACTGTTTTCCATCTCTTTGGGGTTGGAACAGCCGACATTAATGACAGACTTTGAGGGAAAGGTTCGTTCAGTAGTTCATACTTACTAAATTTTAACATTTAATGCTTGTGATGTAATAGACTGAATTCTGATGCAGGTTGACCCAGCAGCTCACCTGCATTTCCACTTTATTTTTTGGAGGGAACATTTAAAATGTTAAATCTTTTCTGGCTCATGCTGGTCTGTTAAGGGTGCGTGTGTGCATGGGGATGTATTCTATACATTGATTTAATAGGAAAGATCATCTCTTGGAAAGGGAGAGTAAACGTGTGTGCATGCATGTGGAAGGAGGGAGAGAGAGAGAGGAGAATATCTCTCTGTGTGTTTATCTCTGTGATAAATGATGCCTGTTAAAAATGTGACTTGCCACGAAGGTTATGAGTGTTTTCCTCTTTAAGGGTATTATACAAACACAGTCCCTGTCAGCAGAAATGAAGCTGCAGTCTTGATTGTTTAGTTCAAACAGTTTGATGTTTCATTGTCCCTCAATCAATCAGTGCCTGGAGGGGTATCAGCTATTGGCTGGGAGTGCATCAGGGTGACATGCAGAACACAGATATTCCTCAAAAGCTTAAAAATTTTTCATTTAAAATACTCATTACAGTATGCATCCCAGTCTGAGAGCAGCAGCAAAGTGAGCTCTGATTATCATTTTTAATTGTGGATCTTCCCTATTTGGTGCTAACATCTCCCAAATTACCTTAAAATAAGCATTTTCCTAGACAGATTTGTAATTCACTTGCATCGCTTATTTTATTCTCTGTGTAAAAGTTAGATGAGGGCATGGGGTTTAGAATAAACAAAATGCATAAAGTAGAAAACATAATGCGGCATAAATGCCACATAAATCACATCCTAAAGACAAAAGCAGATTTCAAACATCTGAATTACTGAGCACTTAATGCGGAGTGTAATCTGTGTTTTGCTTTATGTTTGTTTCTGGAGTGTCACACAGAGAAAAATATGGGGGTTTTCCTCTGTCTTCCGACAGCAGGGGGAAAAGGGAGGTCTTGACCCCAAGGAAGAGCTTTTCCTGCATTGTAGGGAAATCCTCAGACAATTGTCTCCTTTGCTGCTGGCAACTGGGCTCTATGCACAGGTAGTTGATTGAAATCTCACTTGAGTTCTCTTGCTCATCACCGACTGAGTAAGAGGCTGCTTCAAAATGCAAAATTATCCTTGAAAAAACCTTCCCTGGTGCCCTCCCAGTTGTTTGTTCCTTTACATCACCGGCAATCTGTGTAAGCCCCCCTTCTCCAAGCTCCCTAGCATCCCCCCCAGGGGTCAGGGCACTGGTAGTTCTGTTCTCAAGCCACAGCTCTCTGAAATTGTACCTAACAGATAAAATCTCAGGCTTCAAAGGTTTACACTTAGGATGGACAGGAAGGAAAACGTGTGTTTTTTCAGTAACATCTATAATTTTAGGGAGAAACGCTTATTATTGTTCTCCTTTGCCCAGCCCACACCTCTCCGCTCGAGCCCAATGCACATTTTCCGTTCAAAACATCAATTTCTAGAGAAATACTTTTTTAAAAAATCAACCTGTTTCCCCTGCGCCGCTGCGATTGGTCCGATCAGAACCGCCGAGCCGATCGCGTCAAAAGGGAGAAGAGCCTCGGCTTAATTGTGAGCTAAGTCTCCCGTAATCCAGGGGAGCATTTGAGATTCTGCCCAGGCAGGCGCTGGGTCTCGGCAGCCGCTGAGGGCTGTGGGTTTCTCTCGCAGCCTCCCGGCTGCTGCAGCACAAGTCAGCATAGCTAATGCGGAGAGCTCTGCCCCCGCTGCCGCTGCCCCGGCTCTGCTCGCTCTGCCTCTCGCCGGGCTGCGATTCGATATGAGCACGCTGCTAACTCCGATGCGAGAGCGAAAGCTGACATAACTCTGCAGATGGCTACCTTCGGATGATACACCTAGGGGTTTTTCTTTAAGGGAAGGTAACGCTTAATGCTAATGTTTATTTTTCCCTTGTTGCCATTTTTCAGGACTGCCAGTCCCAAAGAAGAGCCCAAAGTCGGTAAGCACTTTTCAGCTACTATTTCTGTCTGTTTGTCTGTTTTGAAGGAAAAAAAGCATGAGTATGGCTTGTTTGCTTTCTGGGTCTCGATTGTTTTAAGTTGTCTTTCTGTTGCAACCATGATTACCTTGCATGGCTCCTGCTGCATGGGGAGGTGACAGGGGGATGCAGTACGGAAG
Organism: Tichodroma muraria; assembly: GCA_013390105.1. Classification (NCBI taxonomy): domain Eukaryota; kingdom Metazoa; phylum Chordata; class Aves; order Passeriformes; family Sittidae; genus Tichodroma; species Tichodroma muraria. The sequence goes on along the minus strand of WAAG01050057.1, from coordinate 65,209 downwards.
GGGGACTTGTTTGCAAATAAAGCCTCAGGTTTATAAATCCGCTTTCCTGACAGATGAGCTTCTCTGTCGTTTAACTTACCAAAAAAGCTATTGTTTCCTTTTGGAAAGATGGGAGGCTCCACCTTCTTGCCAGATTTCTCCTATTCCTGTCGGGTGTTCATAGGCACCAACCTTTTCCATTAACTCCCTGAGTTTTCTTGAGAACCCTTGGCTGAATTATTAACAGAATGGGAAAGCGTGCACCTTGTCAGGAGAGACAAAGCACGAACAGAGCACGGTTACAGTTCCCAGGGAATACAGTCAGCTGTCCGAGTGCCTGCTCTGGAGGCATTTATGCCTCCATAATGAGGAGGATTGTCCTGCAGGTGTAAGATTCCTCATTTTTTTAAAAAAGCAACAACAGAACAATATTTTGTTGTCCCCCCCCCCCGAATGTATTTCCACATAAAGCTGTTACCTGGAAACATCTTAGCATCTTAGCTAGCAGCATGGAAGCTGTGATCTAAAGTATCATTAAAGCTCCATGAATGATATTATGGAGGAAATTAATGTGCTATTTGTATGCAACAAAAAGCAATGTTTTATTTTTAAAGGGAACGAAATGCCTAAAGCCTGAAAGTTTGTGGTTATCTAAGAGTGGGGGAGAGACAAAATTCTCTGCCAGGAGCTTTGGGGAAGCAAAGCAAGTGAGGTATTTGCCGTTCTGTAAGATGGTGTGAAACTTCACCAGCAGTCCCTGGTGGTGCCAAAACCTGCAGCTGGGCACAGCCCACCTAGCCACAAACCTGGGCGAGAGGTTTAGGAAGCGTCTGAGCAGAAGGCTCTTGCTTTTAATACGAGCTCGCTGCTCACCCAAAAAGAAAGCCCTGAAATAATTAATGTGATTCTGATGGCTTAGGGCAGCGCTGATTAAAGTCATGTGAGCCCAGGCCTCTACCATTGTCAGCTCACATTAACGTTGGGAGGCAGAAGTGCGGGGTGTGCCCCTCGCAGATCGCAGCCCTGTCAGCCCCTGCGCGCTCGCTGCTGTCACACGCGGGGGCCGTTTCGGCCGTCGGTGAACCAGAAGCGAGTGTGTAAAGTACAGGCGTGTCTGGCACGTTTCTGTTCTCTGCCTCCACTTTCTCCCCCGCTCAGAGCAGGATTGGCTGCACGCAATCTGGGCTATGACTTCTGTCATTAAACCGGCCCTAATCCATCAGCCTTGCTCTTTCCAAAGCGTGGATGCTCCCACTTCGCCACACGCGCTTTTAAGCAACGGGGTCCTGCTGTGTCGGGCACCTCTCTGGTTGACAGCTATGCACAATGAAAATCTGAGCAGCGTGTAAATCCGTGTCAGGATAATCCCGCCTTGGTGAGCAAAGAGGCTGCTGACAAACAGGTGTAGCTGTGCAGCAGCAGATTTCTCTCCACTGTTTGCTCTGAGGAGCCTGTCAGCCTGGGGAAAGCTGACATTCCTTCGCGTGCCTCTCCCAAGCCTTTCCAGGATTCCTTGAGTAATTTTTCCTACGGTCCTAGGTGGTGCTGTTGCCCCTAAAGCGCAGGATTCCCAAAAGGCAGAGCCTCCTGTTCCCCTGGCTGCAGCGGGGTCGTCGGCAGCGCAATTAGCAGTGATGCTGTGCTCACTGCAGCATCGTGCGGCGGCTTCAGTGAGCGGCCGCTCCTCGGAGGGCAGAGCCAGCGTGGCAGAGCCGGTGCATCCGCTCCTTCCTCCCCAGGCATCGCTGACTGCATGCGGGGATTGGGCAGGGAAACCTGGAGCAGAGTGCCTCGGGGCATCTGTGTGCATCCTCTGGGCTCTCCGGGTGGATTTTCACCACCCCCGGGGCTGGTGTGGGCAAGGCGACAGTCAGGAGCAGGAAGGTGGTGGTGTCTAACACTGTCCCTCCTTGGTTTGTTGAAGGGCTGCTGCTCCCCTGCAGGGAGCAAGGAGTCCAGCCTGACCTTCTTGGCCATGAGGATTCCCACTCACGACATTGTAGAGCCAGGCCTGCCCTGCTGGCACAGTCCCTGTCTGGGATTCCAGCCCTGAGCTCTGCCGGCGCGTTTCCCGGGGGTGCCCCGGATCCCAGGGACTCCAGTTCGCTGCTGCACTGGCAGCGACGGGTGGAATGCAGGAGCTGCTGTCAGAGCCGTGTGCCAGGGGCTGTCCCCAGCACAGCACAGCTGTGGGGCTTGGGGGACGTGCTGCCCGTTTCCCCCTGCCCTTTGCTCAACGCACAGGGACTGTTTTCCAGCATTCTTTGTATAATAAACATGCTGCAGTTAGAGGACAGCACACATCGATGCTGGGAGCCACATTCCCCACTTAGTGCCAGTGGCTGCTCTTCCTTAAGCAAGTCCTATTTTCTGTTCTCAACCCCCAGTCCTGCATTCCCTAAAGGCCAACTTCAACCTGTTGGTACCTCCTGGCTATGGTGAGGTGTTAAAGCTGTGGAGAGGTTTGTTTGTGCTGGGGCTGTGACACAGCCTGGGAAGTTTTATTGCCTTCAGCTCAGTTTTGCTGGGCTGTCAGTCTGTGGGTAGCTTCTGACAAACTTTGCTCTTCTCAGATTTTAAGGGGAGTTTTTCAACCTTGGTGAAAGAGCTAAATAAGTAAAAAAAACCTTTCCAGCTCTACATGGGATGGGCTGGACATTTCCAAGTTCTTTATTCCCTTTCCCCTCACCAAGAACATGCTCAGAGCAGCTCTCCGTGCTGTTCCTTTTTTTTTTTTTTTTTCTCCCATTGATTAGTTTTTAGATGAAAATGGGTAATATTTTGTATTGAACATCTAGAGATATACATTTTAAGTCTCTAGTATAACATTTCCTCCTGGAATTATCCTGGTATAACATGGATGAAAGCAAACTCTTTTTTTCTTTTTTTTTTCTTGTTGCTTGAATCAAAATACTCCACAAGGGGGCAAAGATTCCCACTTCCAGTTCAGTTTGCTGTCACTGCTAGGACCAGCTTCTCCAAAAAGCTCTACAGCACAAAATCTGCAGCTATATCATCAGAAGATGGGATCACTGCAGGGGGGATAAAATGCTAAGCTCTTCCAAAAATCTGATTTTTTTCATTTGGATTTAAATAAGTGCATTGTCAGCATAGCTGACTTGTGACCAAAAATGCAATTCCTATGCACAGCTAGTCCCAGACAAGAGATTTGCCACATTTTTTGGGTGGATAAGCAGTGACAGGGGCTCTGCCAATGTCCTGTTTTTGTCAGGAAGAGAAATTGGTTCCACAGCGAGTCTATACAAGACATCCCTCTTCATTCAGAGCCCAGAGGCTTGGGTAGGGCATGAGAAGCTCCAACTTCCGGTGTATTTATTTTGTCATGGCTGTAAAACAGTATCAAGGTGATTATTTTGTCCCATCACCTGTATTTAAGTGTGCAGTCTGCCTAAATGGACTCGAGCTAGTCACCATAGCTTTGATTTCTGGCCACTTTTGCTAAAGGTCTTTCTGGCGAGCAGCTTATCAGCAGCTCTGGAGAAGATCTCTCAAGAACCAGGGGTGCTCCTACTGGCTCGGGTAGTTCAGTGCCCCATGCTCTTGGTAGCTCCTGGCAGAAGTCTGTATAAAGTTCAGCTGATCTGCTTTACTTGACACGGAAAACCATGAGCAGCACCTCAGGGTGAGGGCAGAACCTCCTGCCCTGTCAGCAGCCAGACCCTGTGCTCGTCTGCTGCTTTCCTGCCCATGTGTGTGAACTGAGCAAGCTGGACAGTGAGATTCAGACCCAGGAGGATTGGTCCTAAGTTTCAGCACAAGGCAGGAGATGATGGACGAGCCATCCTTTTGTCGGCATTTGCTCAGCTCATCCCTCTTGGGAAAGCTCTACGTGTACCAAGACACAAGCTTCATCTGAGCAGTGCCCATGGCAGGGACCAGGATGGTCAGACACCTGCAGTTCCTCATGGGTATGATGTGCTGAAGTTGCTGCAGCATGTTTGGCCCCGAACCTTTTTGGCCTCCTCTGATGATACAAAAGTTGATAAATATCGTCTTGAATTAATTTAATTACATACCTTCCTTATTACTATGGTTACGTTCCCCTTGCTCTGGTCCCCTCTCAACCCCCTAAACAGAGATATTTCAGGCTTTTTGAATGAGATATTTTTTTGGAAAACCACCAGTCCTGCTAAAGAGGTTATCACCTATATCAAAAATACCTATTTTTGTAATTGCAACTCTAGTTTAATTAGAGATACTTTTGCTTGAGATATGCTGACACTTCCATTTGCAATCCAAATACAAAACAGAATTCACAGTTTGTTCAAAATTTAAACCTTTTCTATCATAAAGTGAGAACACTTTTTGAAGTCCAAACTTTGTTTCTTTATAAATCAGAAAGTATTCAGAGACTTCTCATTATTTCCCTAAGGGCTGAATGAAGCTTCACATTTTGGTTCCTGTCCTCCACATTCTGTAACCAGCTATTTCCAGTGAGATTGGCCTGAAGTTTCACAGGATGCTTGTAGTTATTTTAGTAGTTTGGCCAAACAAACCAATCCAGATGGCTGGACTGAGAGATGTATTTTTTTTTTTTAAGTTGATTATCCCCAGCATAGATGTTTTAAAATGACTTCATTAAAAATTGAAGGGCTACATGTGAATTAGCTTCATTTACCAGTTAAAAAGCTAAAAATGTTGGAAATTGGTTCAGATGTTTGTATTTGAAAGTCTGCAAATGAGTAATCACAGCAGGTAAGCTTTGTTCAAAATTGCTTTAAAGGACAAAGGCAATTTCACATTCTAGTCAATCGAGATACCCTTTAAAAAGATGATGGTGGTGGATCAACAACTTGAATGCAAGGCTGAGAGGTCAACAATATTTGGGCTGTTGAAGCTGGGATTTTTTCCCAGCATAAACCTGAAGAATGTGCAACCTCACCATAATTTTACCTGGGTTTTTGGGTTTTTTTAAGGCTTTAAAAGAGGCCATTTTGTATGGTTACTTTCTCCTCTGTAATTAATTCAGCTGTTCCATGACGGAGCATTGGCTGCCTGGGGTCTCGTGTTCCGAGTGAGCCAAGGAGTGCCCAGACCTGTGGCCAACGGGCCCCCCATGCTGATCCAATCTGTGTCTGCTGCTGGCTTCTCTCCCTACCCCAGCTTGGGTTCCTAGAGAAAACTACCTGAAAGCAGTGTTTTCTGTAGCAATGTTTTCAGATACCCTCTGCCAGCATGAGGCTTACATTTCAACCTGAGGTTTATTGGTGTGAGTTGCTGACCCCTTTTAGCTGGGAAATAGTGGATGCTGGAAAAACATCCTGTGGGATGCTGTTTTTCTGGCCACCCTCTGTGTCACAGCAGCCCTGGGAGCACAGTTCCCTTTTCCAGAGCAGGTGGGAGATTGCACTCAGCCTTGGTGTCAATCCAAGGTTCATCTCAAAAGAGCATTAAAAAGCATTTGCTGCACAGTGTGGGGAGCTCTTGTTGAGGATTTTGCTGCATATTGAGTAGTACAAATCCTGGCAATGCAAATGTGACTTGTGCTTCATTTGAGCACACAGTGGTGAATTTGATTTAAGAACTATATACCCTGCTTTGCTAAATAGTAAGCAGCCAGAACTCTTGACACAATACTTTGGAATAAGCTCTGAGTTTAGATGGATGCATTTTTTCATGTTTTAATATATTTAATTAAAACAAATCAAACTTCAGATAGACATTTTCACATTTGTTAAGGTCTGCAGAAGTCCCTTGGATGCTCTGGGTAGCAGAGCCATCAAAGGGGTACTCTATTGTCCACACACTTGCAATGTGGGGAGCTGCAAGAGCTGCAGAGAAAAGCGGTCTTGCATAGTAAGGGCTGTGCCTGAATCTGTTTCAGAGGGACAGTCTGAGTTTTCACAGTGAAATCTGGTAGTTCTTCCATTCTCTTTCAGGCTCAATTTAGACCCAAATGTTATCTGAGTAGAAGGTTGCTGAGATTTTCTGCCTTAATTCAGGAAAAAATAAGCACGCTGAACTAGTAACCTATCATGAGATTTAGATCTGTCTTATACGTGAGACGGAAAAATGCCTTTTTTTTTTTTTTTTTTTTAATGATAAATTACTTTGTGTATCTCTTTCTGTCAGTCTGCGTATCAGAATCTTGTCACCGGGGAATTTAACTGTACCCACCATTAACTGTGTAGCAGCAAAGCTGTGACTTATATATTTACTTACGTGCGTGCAGGAGAGCCTGATCAAAGAAGGGAGAAAAATTGATGGAAAACACCCACTCAGCGACCAATAACCGTCTGTTCTCTCCCTTTCCACTCGCTCTCTTCCTTACAGCAACCACTTGAAAGGAAAGACAGCCAAAACAGTTCCCAGCAGAGCGTCTCGAGCCACCGCAGCGGGCACACCGCGTCCCCCGCGCACAGCACCCAGGTGCTGCCGGACTACGCCGCCCCGGAGGCGCCGGCCGCCGACCAGCCGGACACTTCTGGGCAGAAAAAGCCAGATCCATTCAAAATCTGGGCCCAGTCCAGGAGCATGTATGAAAGCCGACGTGAGTATGAAGCAGGTGTAGTTGCTAAGGCTCTGGCTCCGGCAGCTGCTCCCTGTGTATTTTCTTTGCAAAGGACTGACTCTTTTAGGTTTCTGCTGGAAATGTGAGGCTTCTGCTGGTTCATTTGGTATCTGTCAATGGGATCCACTTGGTAGAGCTGCAGTTTGCTCCCTCACGAGGATTGGATTTAGATCATCTCTGGGAAAGGGCACTTACACCAAAGCTTAGTATGAAAAATCCCTTTAAAATTAAAGACCATCTTTTCCCCTATATTTTTATTGTCCCTTTAAATTAGGCTGGAGGACAATTTTCAAGTTTGTTATCCAGATACTAAACTTTTTTGAGGTTAAGACTCATTATCTGATATGCATAGGAATTTCAGTAAGAAGGGGAAGTATTTAGTTTGCTGAAATTCATATCAGATGCTTTTTGGCCTCACTCTGGAGAAGAGAAAATCCAGCTGAGCCTTTTTACTTTGACCAGAGTGGACACTTTAACAATACAGATATTAAATGCATATTGTAAGTGGCTTTTACGGCAATTAATAATCTGCACACTTGGCTAATAATTCAGCAGGGTTTTGACTCTGTTCCAAGACTGTGAATGTGGTTTCAATCAGTTTCTTCTTGGGAAAACAAAATAAACACATTGGCTTTGCTTTAATTGCACTGCTGAAGATGATCAAATCTGTAAAAGCTTCTTAAAGAGTTAAAGTATTAGGTTCATTTTGAAAAGCAGTAGTTACTTTAGTTACAGAAAAGGGAGTTTGGAAGTATTAGTGCTCTGAGAGTATCATCTGCAGTTTGATTTTATTGTGCTAACTGGAAATTGGTAAAACCAGTAAGAAATTAACCTTTACCTCAGAATGAAAAATGGTAGGACTTTTTTTTACTGACTAAATGAATCACTTTGAAGTCTTATATCCTGGAAAAATAGAATTATGAGTCACAGTTTCTTGGCTGAAGATGCATCTCTGGATTGAATGTCTCAGCAATGCAGTTTGTAGGTGTCTCTGCTTTTGTGCTCTGCTTCCCTTCCCATCCTTTCCTGGGGATTTGGTGTACTGACCCTGTGGGCTCTCGGGCCAGGTCACACTGATCTGCAGAGTGCAGTGACAGAACTTGTACGTGCAGCTCATTGAGATAGGAAAAAGGGGAGAGAGCTGAGGGACAGTGGCTCCTGAGCCCTGCAGAGCTGTGGGCAGAGCCCCTCCTTCTCCTGCCTGGGTGGACAAGTGTCCCATGGCGCTGGCCTTCCCACTGCCCAGCCCGAGCGGTTCCCCTTGGCACTGTGCTGCCATTGCTTCTGACCCCCTGCAGCTACTTAGCTAATTTCTAATTAACTGTTTAACTCATACTAATTAGTATCAGCTTAGCACCCTTAACTCCTGCCTGTCTTTCCTGATAAAACCCAAGACTGAGCTGGAGAAACCCTGGAGTGCACAGGCAGGCAGTCGCCCTTCTGTATCACCTCCAACACCATCTGCTAAATCCTCCCTCTTTCCTCCATGGTTGCAGTTATCCTGTAGAGGTTTTGTCCTTGGCTGGGACTAGAGCCCTTCCAGAGGCCTTTTCACAGTCTCTTGACCAGTTGGTTTCCCAGCCCCCCGTCTTTTCCTGTGCCACAATCCTCACTGCTTGCGCCTGTTGCTAGACTGGGATCTGCTACACCCCTTCAGCTTCCCTGTCTCACCTTTCCATAGTCCAGCATCCCTGTAGTGGGGCTGATCCTCTTCTACTGCTTCAGTCTTTGTCTCCTGCCTCATCTACCTGATGAGACCTGTTTGAACATCAGTGCTTTTCTGTGACCTTTTCACCCCTTTGTTGTTCCCTTCCAGGAAGGTGTTTTCTGAGATTTCTTGGTTTCATAGATAGGGTTTTTTTGAGAATGGTGGAAGTCTGATATGGTCATATCTCCTTTTAAACCATTAGAAGTGTCCAAGAGCCTATGAATTTCCAGCCCTAAGCTGGAGTGAAACACATTCCCTGGGGATTAACCTACACTCTTAGCTAGTGATACGGCTTTGCTGTGGGTAATGAAATGTGAAGTAAAGCAGGAAAGATAAGTGAAAAATTGAGTTGGATGTGCCCTGTCTACTTTCGTGGTCTGATCCTGAAGCATGACTGGTGGTTTTACTTCAAGGTCAGTGGTCAGCTCCTCCTTCCTTCACCAACCTCATTTATCACCAGTCTCATAAATAGAGACTGGGGTTCACAGCTGAAACCTGGCTCTGCTGCCCTGGGGGCTTGGGGTGAAGCCAGGTGTTTCTTTTCCTTTGCATGAACCTGAATCATCCCTTTGAGACTCACTCCCAGTGTTGCCCAGGCGTGGCTCTCGGGTCATTTGTAGGGAACTCTGCTGGCACTGAGCATCAGAGTGTGTGATGGGAGGAACCCTTCCCTGGGGACTCCAGCCTCACTGCCTGTCAGCTCCACCTGTGCTGTTCTTCATGTTTTCACCCAGCTGCAGTTGGGTTTGACTCCACTGCCACCTTTGGCTGGTGGGGAAGCAGTCATGTCTTCTCTTTCTCCTTTACTTTTGAGGGCACCCATTCCCTCGGGCTTTGGGACTGTCGTCGCCAATGACATCCATAGCTTTGGGTGCTTGGTGTGACTCTTTCTGCAACCTTCTGATGGAGGTGTGAGCAGAACTGAGTGAATATCTTATGCACAGCAGGAGGATGTCACCCTAGTGCCAGAGCTGAGGGTAGGTGACACATCCAGTAACCTGGGAGCTTGGTGGGTTCTAGAAGGCTCCACCACCTGAGGAGCCCCAGCACAGTTCTTCTGCCACTCAGGCCAGGGCTTGCCCTCTGATAATTGCTTGCCTTAAATTTTAAAAGGCCTGAAAAGGGTTATAGAATGTTCTCTTGAGAGGCAGGGTTTTGAATTCTCAACAAGTGGGCTGAAAAACAGCAACAAGTCTTTGTGTTGAAGTATATGATGAATTTTAAAAGGACAGAATTTTAGAGCATTAGATCATCTTAAGTGTTTTATTTTGTCCCATTTTTGAAACTGTTGAGCATAAAAAGAGCACAATGCAATTTTTCAAGTGCAGTTGACACAAGAAGACGAATTCATTAGCTCTAGCCCAGACAGACTTTTTTTTCATCTAAAAATAATATTGTAAAGAGATTTTATTCTATATATGAATTCCTCTTCTCCAAGATATTTCTAAGAAGTATTGAATCTGTGATGGATACTTACTGCCTTTTTCTCTGGGAATGCATCCTGCTGTTACTTACATTAATAATAAGAATATAGACACAGAAAGCAAAGGCAACATTTTAATTTTTCAGAATTTATAAAATTTATTCTTCCTCTGCTTGAGCTGTCTTTGGATCAGTATTTCATTAAAAAAGACTGTATTTGCCTTATGTGACCTGTCTCACTGAAGTCATTGGTAGAGCACAATTAGGTTGAAAAGCACCAGCTAACCCATAGTTGTGTACAAGCATGTGTTTTTATGATTTACCCAATGCATCTTAATATCAGAAAGTGCTCCAGTTCTGTGGGGGAGTGCCACAGATGTTGTTTGTTTAGGGGAAAAAAAAATAAATAGAATAGTTAAGCTAGAATTAATAATGCAGAGCTAAGCAAAGGCTCCATCACTGTTTCTGGACTCTGGCTGAGGGGTAGCAGATTAGACGTGCAACTTCATTGCACAAATGCAGGTTAAAGTTCCTTGGCGTGGAGCCCCCCGGGGTGAGGCGATCAGCCCTGCTAGGTGCTGAGGGCTTGAGCTGGGGTCCACGGGAGCTTGTTTTCAAGCTGTAAACCCAGAGTTATGCTTTAGGGCTGAGGCTGAGCTCAGATGCTGCAATCTGGCCCAGAGTCACCAGTGTTTGCTGGGTTAAGACGGTTGAGAATAGCCGGCTTTGTGCGGATGTGAAACGGAGCATTTGGTGGTGGTAACAAACGCACTCTTAGCTGGTGCTGAGCTTTAGCTGCCTGAGCTCCTCGTTATGGGTAACTCATTGCTGCTTGTGGGAGTTGTGTACATGAATCAGAGAGAAGGACAAACCCTTAAGGTTTGAAAGCTGAAGCAGTTCCAAGATCTAGGAATGACACACTTGAAGAGCACTCAGAGAGAGAAAGAGCAATTAAAAGGCTTAGCAGAGAACCACAATTCAGAAACCTCACACTGTGTTATTGAAATATATTTTTATAATATGCTTTTTACTTTTCAATGTATTATTAAACTTCCTTAAAGATTAACACAATCTGTTGTCAAATTTTTCTCATGTGGCCTGATTGCTTTGCAAAATACCGTATCCTACATATGGCCATCTGTCAAAACAGCAGTGACAAAATGAATTAATCTGAATTGCAGATGTGTTAATGAATCCCTTTGAAGGGCTTAAGCATTTAATTAAAAGTAAAGCAGAACACGATAGAGAATTTTTAAAGCTTTTAAAATATTCGAAGTTATCATTAATATTTGAATTTTATTTTCAGGCACACAATTTGTTTGGGAGGATTTTTCTCTCCCCAAATCTAATTAAAATAATACAAACAAGTCTTGACCCTAGCCTGTTCGCTCATCGGCAGTTACAGAGAACTAAAAATATTTGCACAATAACACAAACATTAGATACTTTCCCCTTAAAATAGAAAAGAAGAATACTCTCCTGAAATTGCAGCCACCTTCTGATCAGACTGAGTTGAAAGATGATGTTTAGTAAAAGCCCTTTGGTAGGGTCATGTCCTTTTATTATATTAATAGTAGACAAACGGTTGCAGTGATACTCTTGGGCACACAGATGTATCCATGCCCTTGGAGAATGTGTTGCCAAAAGGGACCACGGTACTCCCAGCGCATCACGTGAGCTTGTTCATCTTGTCAAGAGCTCCCGCTGAAGCCATCTTTCAGAAGCTTTCCATGCCTCCACAAAGGGTTGGTTAAAGGGAAAAGACAAAAAAAATATTGAAATCTCCTGCAGTGGGATAGTTTAGAAAATGGATTTCTTGCAAATACGGAACCTCATGAGAACTATGGCTAAATTGCAGGACTTTTCAACTCTGAAACTCACCATCAGCTTCAGTGAGACTGTCCACTCTTAATTTCAGGCTTGTCCTCATACACTGCTGAATCTGAGCCTTAAACATTTTGTGCTTTGCCAAGCTATGAGTCACTGAAAGTGCTGCTGCCTCAAATGAGCCAGTGACTAAAGCAAACTCATACTGATCATTCTTGAGTCCATCTTATGTTGAAACTGATGTCACACTAGGCAGATTTTTATTTTATATAACATGTTAAAGTTTGCACAGTAAAGTTTCATTAAAATTATCTGTAATTAAGCACATGTTCATTGTTCATCACCACGTATTTAGAATTTCTTTTAACATTAGGTGAAGATATTTCAGTTTGGAAAACTAACTAATGTCATGAAGTTGAAAGTTTTTTTTGTAGAAAAGTGTATTTAAGGTGTTCTCACAGAAATTTTTCCTCTAAGGAGAAGAAAGGTTTTTCAAATATACCTGCGTGCATGTACATAAATGTGTAAATTCATATGTGTGTGTATTTTATATCCACATGTGCACAGACACATGCAGAGAGATGTGAAACTTAGTATGTCATAATCCATAGAAGCTACAACCTTAACAAATTGTGCATGCAAGCCTAACATGACCCATAAAGTCACAATTAATTAAATGAACTAACAAGAAAGCAGATACATTAAGCTTTGCAAAACTGTAAAATTAATATTACAGCTATGTCACCTTCACCTGCAACTGGACTGAGCAAGGGTGAGAGAGAGAGAGAAATCAATTCCACGAGTTTTGGAGAATGTAAGACTGTGCTGAGAATGTATCTGTGTCTTGTGATGTCTTGTTGTGGTGTCGTTGCTGCTCTGTGGCGGGGAGCTCTTCATCACCAAGGGAGTCTGGCAGGGCCATATGCCAGGTTTAGCCACCGAGGGGCAAAGTCTGGCTTTGCTGAACTGGCTGGATGGAGTAGGTGGCCGAGGGCGGGTGTGTCATGTTCCTGTTTCCTTCATGAGTTTGCCATCAAACTTTTTGTGGCTCATCAAGGGGGCTGCATCACCCACCTTTCCCGCCCCTCACAGAACTCTTCTTACCACTTTTGCCCTGCTCTCCAAGTGGTCTGGTTTAATCTGGGACAAGCAGACTGCTGTTAAATTTTACCCATTTGGGCAACGCACATGTTTTATCAGATTCAGACATGCTTGAGATCAGTCAAGGTGCAGGGTTGCAATGAACGACTCCAAGAGGCCATTTTTCATTCATTTTCAACAAAGTTTCAGCAGCACCATGTTCCCTTTGAGTAAGGAAAGTTGCTCCTCTGAAGTGCAACTGAGTAATGGGAGAATATAAAGTAATTCTTCAGTATGGAACCTCAGAGGGTCTCACCTCTGAAGCTCAGGGGTGGATGGGTGTTCTGGGCTGTGCCAGTGAATCAGTGCCCTGCAGAGCTGCTGCAAAAAGTGGTGAAAGGAGCTTTGTACTCATTCTGTGTAACGGCGTGTTGTCTGTGTGTCCATTGTATCTGTGTTCCACCTCGCTGAAATCCTTCCGGTGGGAGGAGCGCTGTGTGAAAGAACTGGCTTCTTTGGGGGCAGGCTTGTCTTTTTTTTGTTGCTTTGGTCTGACACGGCTGGTGCAGCCTGGCCTGCTGTTCCCTCCAGCGGCGTTAATCGTGTAGCTGGGACCCAAACCAGGGCCATACGGCACCGTTCAGTGAGGCTGGAGGGGTGACAAATGGGAAGGTGCTGAGAGATGCCGAGGACATGGGCCCACACCGGAGCTCTCTGCAGAAGCCGCTTTACCTCTGACAGATCCAACACACACTATTAATTGTTTGGGGCCAGCCTTTGCCAAAATAGCCTGCGAAGGGCTGAGAGACACTCCTGACTGTGTCTGCTTGTCATGCTCCCCTCGCTGAAGGCAGTGACTGACAGCAATTAATTCACTGTCTGAATTCTGCAGTCTGCGCGTGGCGAGCTGCCTTCAGCCAGAGGAGATGAGCCACACAGGCAGCCTGGCGTGTTCATCACCCAAGCATTCTGTAATTGTAGTTGTAATTGTGTCTGGACAAAAATCAGCCTCTAATTCAGTGAGGGCACAGGTGTTAAGCTTAGCTTATAATTGCAGGTAATTAAAATGTAAAAATATTATCTGTAAAGCCAACTTAAATGAAAATGTCGAAGCAGACATCTGTACCTTACCATTCACATATTCGTTTAATTTTTAGTATTCCCAGTGCTTCAATTCGTGTTATATTTTAATGCATTGAAGAGAGACCCTCAGAGGTCATACAGACTTTTGGTTAAAACTCTTAACACTGACAAGCACCAGAACAGACCCAAATTTTTGCAGAATAAGCACAGACAGTGTAAAATCCAATTAGGGCCCAATCTGACATTCCCTGATGCCAATGGTAAACAACCTGTTCATAGATGCAGAAAGCTAGATGATGTTTCATTAAACATGCTGCATCCTGTGTCAGAGTAGGCACTTATTTAAATTGGATTCCTGAATGATATACTTCGGTTTCTTTGCTGAAGTTATAGGCAGCTGACTGGTAAAGCAAAAGCTTTTTATTATCATTAATTATAAATTTTGGGAGAGGATCATTACAAAATTAGTCAATGTTACAGATACTATCCAATAAATATTAAATGAACCTGAAGTTGTCTTCTGATATGATATAATGTTAGCAATTAGTTATGCATTTTTAAGAAAGGGATGAAAGCAAGCATGAGTAAGTTAATATAAAACATTGCTGTTCAACAGCTCTTCAAGGTTAGTACTTCACTGTATGTAATATTCATTGTAAAAACCTTGCTGGTGTTCCATACTAATGAGTAGGTGAGGTTGGGCTTTTTTATGTTTCCAGCTGGTTTTATCTCTTCAGTGCTTTTGCAGAGCCTGCACACGAGCAAGAGTCAGGAGAGCTGCATTGTTTTGAGTGGAGCTCTTCTGATTTACACGAATTAGGGATCTGTCCCTAGTTATTTAAAGCAGGGTTGGTAGACAGATAGCAAACTATGCTTGGGAAAGTTAATTAAATAGTAGAAGTCATAACAAGTGGCTCTTCTGTCTCCCATGAAGGAGGAGGCAGCTGTATTGTTTCTGGCAGAGTAATTCTCTGCTGTACACATTTATTTATTGATGGTTTGGAAGAGGCTCTTGCACTGGGTAATGATGCTAATATTGACAGAAGGAAATTTATAGTGATAAATAAAGGGCAAGTCACAATTAGATACCTAGAAAGTAGAAACCACTGCATAACTTTTAATAGTGATTTAAATAGTAACCCTTTAGTATTTAAAACTATAAATGTTCGTAGTTTTATCTCTATTTTTATGTAAAAATGAGGTGGTCTCCAAGCCCACCTCATTTAAAGGTTAGAATTGCATAGCACATCCTTTATGTACATCTGAGTAGTCCTGATTTGGGTAAAAAGGTGTGGTATTTTGATTAAAAATTATAGTTTTTCTTCTTTCCCTCCAGTTCCAGATTATCAAGAGCAGGATATCTTTCTATGGAGAAAGGAAACCGGGTTTGGATTTAGGATTCTAGGTGGAAATGAGCCTGGAGAACCTGTGAGTATCTTGTTTTAGTTTGTGACATCTTTCAGAAACATAGCAGTAGAACGTACAGATGTGCAGAACTGTGCTCCAGCATCACTGCTAAAATAGTGGACTATATTTATCCTGCATCTCCCCACCCTCCCTCCTTAATAACCCCACAACTCTGTAACTGAAATGGGTTTGGCTTCTCCTTCTACTTTAATGGTAAACCAAATGAAAACACACAGGTCCTTGGACACTGAGGACAGTGTGTCCTGGTCAGGTTTGCAAGTGTTTTGATCTTAGAATGCCAGGTTCTCAGATCTTAGAATGCTCAGTTCTCTCCTTGAATTCAGTTAATTTCTTTACCATAAATCCAGTGCCTGTGGGAGATGTCACCCTTTCCTGTGCTGCACAGGTCACAGCTAGATAGTGGCAGCATGAATTTCCATGTTTTTCCCTGCCAAAATTATTTTGCTCATTTATGGGAAGAGAGACCATGAATTTGTCTCATGTTTGAGTAACTCCACAGAACTCACTGAAGATAAACCAAGGCTGAGTTAGTGGACAAGTGTGTGGTGCAGAGCTTGTAAACCCTGCAGGAAAACTGAAAGGTTAACTCAATCTCTGCTTCCCTGACAAGACCCTCAGTGCTTTTAACCATCTTTCTGTCTGGTCACTGTCTGGTTGAATGCATTTCCCAAGGCTGTCTGTCCTCAGAGTGAATGGACTGCCTAAAGGAACAAGATGTCAATTTATTACAATTTCGCAGTGTGCTGTATTTGCACAGAACTGCTTTCACGGGAGCAACTTCCCTGACCAGCAGACATTTGTCAACAATTTCATGTCCCTTCTCAATGGGGTCTAACTAGGAGTGCCCCTTGCTTCCAGCTGGCTGTTGAGCTGGTCCTCATTGATCTCTCTCCTTCTGTGCCAATTCCTCAGATTTACATCGGTCACATTGTACCGCTGGGTGCTGCGGACGCCGATGGCCGCCTGCGGTCAGGTGATGAGCTGATCTGCGTGGATGGGACACCTGTGGTGGGGAAATCACACCAGCTTGTGGTCCAGCTTATGCAACAGGCAGCCAAACAAGGTCATGTCAATCTGACCGTCAGGCGCAAAGTGGTTTACACAGGTAGGCTGCAGTATCACCCTGCAGGGGTAGATTTTCTTGCCAAGATCCCATCTGTTCAGCAAATGGTCTAAGGGAAAAAAAAGGCTTCTTCTAGTGCTGGGAAAACTCAAGGGATGTACTGTTATTTTTGCTCTTTTGTCTGTTTTCCTGTCTGTTTTTAGTCTCTTTTGTTTCTGATCAAGTAAGTTTCAAGTATTTTTTTTCCAGTCAAGACTCTCTTAGTTGGCTTTCCTGGTCTTCATAAGGTTTCTGATAAAATGGGGAACTGTTTGGTTGTAACATGTAATTTTTAGTTTGACTTATGCAGCAAACAGACATTGTGGTAAACTGCTTGTGTTTTCTGTACACTAGCCAAAAGAAATGTGCAGCCTGATAGTCACCCTTAAACTGGGAGTGAGGGAGAAGATGATTAAGAGTCCACAGAAGGGGGAGGCAAGGGCAGAGAGTTGAGTGAGGGTTCTGGTGTGTGGTGGCTGCTGTCCCAGGCTCAGGGGAAGCTTCAACATGTAGTCAAGTGACCTCAAGATGGGAAACTGTAAACATTGCTGGTTCTGGTGGGCCAGAGTGTGTGTGTTTGTTGTCACAGAATCATAGAACAGTTTGGGATGAAAGGGACCTTAAAGATCATCCATTTCCAGTCCTTCTGCCATGGGCATAGACACCTTCTACAAAACCTGATTGCACAGGTGTAGAGAGTTTTCTGTAGGCTGAGTTACTCTGGGCATTGTGCACACACTGCGCAGGTATAGGGTCTAAATGAACAAAAAAGAAGCTAGCAGAAAGAAAAAGATGCAAAGAGAAGTGGCACTGCCTGGTACCATTTTGGCACCCAGATAAGTGATTGAAAAATGTCATGATAGCAGAGAAAATGTAGACATGAGCATGAGGTTTCTAAATAACATGTGGTGTTATGTTTACTATTGGAAAGTAACTTTGGAGTGTTGCATGTCCCTTTGAATCTCTTTAGGAACTCAGGTGTGGGATATGCTTTAACTCACTAAAAAAGAAGGATATTATGGTAGCTTTTCAAGTTTAGGCATCATCAGATAAATAGGCAGTGATGTACTTTGATCTTAGAGAGAATCAAAATAACATTCAGGTTGGCAATTAGGTCCTCAGTGGAAGTTAGGACTAGAAGACTACCTCTAAAATAGCTCTGTGTTCTTCTCCAGGCCTGAGCTCCTTCTGCACAATAAAAAATAAATGTTCACTTCTCATTTCTTTCCTTTTTCCCAATGTGGATTAAACACCAGGTTATGTCTCTCCTCTGACAGCCTCTCTAATTCTGACCAAGGTCTGGTGTGAGAGAAGCTTTAGAAGAGCAATAGCAGGAAGGGGAAGGGCAGCTGAATTTTGCTATTGTTTTTGTGTGTAGATTTTCTATGCAGTTTTACAGCCTCCAGGCTGGAAATTACCATGAAAGATTTAGATGCCTGAGATCTCTCTTGATATTTCACTCAGAGGCATGTTACTGCAGATCGAGCTATTTCTGAATCATTGAAAATGTGGACACTTACTCTAGGATAAATTATTCAGAATCCCTTCTTTCACCTTATATTTGCAGGCTTTTAAATTTCAGCATAACTTTGTAGAGAAGGCTGTTCCTGAATTTTGGTCCCTTGTTCCTCCTGTCATCTGTATGCCAGTAGAAAAAGATTGTTTACCTAAATGAATACTCTCTGTCCTGAGATACATGTAGGGGGAATTTTATGCTCCTGTATTCTTAATATAAAGAATGCTATATATTTAGTACATTTGAGTATAGAAGTGCAGACAGGATTTCTATCCAAGGATATTTTAAAGTCCTTTTATTTTGCATTATGATTTTACAGGTTTAGATTTTGTTTGCCATCCATTTTCTTGCTGATGCTTTTAAGATCTTCAACTTAATTTTGATTCACCAAATTGGAGAAGTGTCCTGATTAGCAGAGGCAGCCATTCAGCAAGGACAAGTGCAATATGCTGCTCTCAGCTGCACAAATGGGCTGCAGAGGACAGGCTGAGTAACAAGAAGTGGAAGCTATTGTGGGCCACGAGCTTTATGCTGAGGTTGGCTCAGGTGAAGGAAAAGAAAAAGACTGTGCAGGGATGTAGGCAGGGGGAACTCTCCTGATTTCCCTGAAGATGATGGCTTAGTGCAATATGGTCCAGCACTTCAAGAAAGACATGTTTGAGTTGGAGAGAACCCAACTGGAGGGAGTCCAGAAGACCAGGGAAAATAAGGAGAGCTCTAGAAAACATGGTCTGAAAGGAAATACTGAACAAATTTGGATTCTTTAGCTTGAAGCAGAGGAGGGGGAGGAGGTATTAAACTCCCCAAGACTATAAGAGGCTGCTGCAAAGAGGAAGGGAATAATATGTTCTCCATATGCCTGTTAGATAGCGCTAGAAATAATAGCCTCATGTAGCAGCAGGGAAGATTTAAGTCAGATATTGCAACCAATAGACTGCCTGGGGAGATATTTAACAGCTGATTAGACAAACATCTGTCAGGACTGATATTAGGTATAGTTGGCCCTCACTCGAGCAGACTCTGGACTAAGCAATTTTTTTGCGATTTCTTCAAGCCTTATGGTAGCTGATTAGATTTTAAACTAATACCCCCTTCCAATTTCAGCTGCTGTTAAACACTTGCTTAATATTAATATTAACAATGTTTAATGTCTGTACCAGACTGTACAGATGATCTGGTTCTTCTATTCAGAAACATTTGGTTCACAAGTTGTTTTGCTCGTGTTGAGAGATTGTTGTTACTAAAGACTCCATTAATCAAAGGCAATCAGTGCACTAATTGATAGCTTTCAGTTTAAAACTACACAGAAGGTGCAGTTGTGAGATATTACTGCCTCTCCTTGGAGCTTTTGCATATATTTGTACAACGTACATATGAGTTGTACATGTATAACTGAAGTGGGGATGCAGTAGGTAGAAGAGGCACTTTTGAGCTAACGTAATCCAGGTTTGAAATGCCACAGAGCATCCAAGCACACAGCACTGTTTTAACCAGGTTTACAACACTGGTTTAACCAGGCTGCAGTTTGGCAGTGGAAGGCTTTGGCTGAATGACCACACACAGGAGAAGGTGAGCACATGTGGGCAGTGCCAACATTGAGCAGAGCTGTTTGTGGTGACATCTGAAAGCATGGCCGTGATACGATGGATAGACTAGAACAGTGATTTTCTTTTACCCTTTTCTCAGTAGACAGCTGTTTACAAGCGCTAAATGGTGCTGTTGCCTTGAGAGGCTACCTGGAACAGAGGCTAGACAGTATTAAAGGAATAAAGTAGGGATTTATTAAAAGGCCTCCAAAGGATACACCTTGGGCAGTGCAAGAGCCCGGCCAAGATGGACCCAAGATGGACAACTGGTCACAAGTTTTCACACTTTTATAAGTTCTGGTCCATTTACATGTTGGGGTTAATTGTCCAATTACAGCTCCAGGTTATGAAGTCACATCCTCCCAGACTGCTCTCCTCAATTCACTGTTTTTACCTTTTGAGCCCGAAGCTGCCACGGTGTCCTTGGTTCTCGGGCTGGAAAAGGATTGTTTTGTCACTAAAGAACTTGCCAACATTTTATATGAAGTTCAGAGCTACATACATGCATACTAATACATACATGCTAATGCGGTATAGAATCTGAAAAACAGAAAAGCTAAAACTGAAGGCATCAGTGCAGCCTGCTCGAACAGTCTTTCTTCTCCCCTCCCCAGTTCCCAAGGCAGAGAACGAAGTCCCATCCCCGGCCTCCTCCCACCACAGCAGCAACCAGCCGGCCTCGCTGACGGAGGAGAAGCGGACGCCGCAGGGCAGCCAGAACTCCCTCAACACGGTCAGCTCGGGCAGCGGCAGCACCAGCGGCATCGGCAGCGGCGGCGGCGGGGGCAGTGGCGTGGTCAGCACCGTGGTGCAGCCCTACGACGTGGAGATCCGCCGCGGGGAGAACGAGGGCTTCGGCTTCGTCATCGTCTCGTCGGTGAGCAGGCCTGAGGCGGGGACGACGTTCGGTGAGTCCTGCGGGTTTTTTAGCTGCACCTCAAGTGAGGCGCAAGGGTTTGCAGCCCGAGGAGGCGAGCGGGGATCTGTTTAGTTAAAAGTTATGAGCGTGCCCCAATTTGTGTATTTAATAGCGTGAGCAGAGGCAAGGACTTGGTAGGTGTTTGCCTCCTGGGTTTTGTTCGGCACTGAGCTGAGAAAAGCGAAATAAGAAATCCCAACCTGAGGAGCTAAAATGCCACCGATGGCCATTCCTGATGCTCACTTTCTGGGAGAGCCTCTCTGGGGTTTGCTCTCAGAGGAGCAGCTGGGGATCCTCCCAGTGATGCTGTTTGCCAGTGCAGAAATGTAGCAGGTGGAATGAGATATGTCTCGTGATGGTGGAATCAAGCCAGTTGATTTAAAAGCAGTAATGCTTAAACTGATTAACTTCTCTTTGGCAATCAGGGTTATTCTGATCATCATTATGTTGTGAGCTTGCTGGTAGCTGGAAAGTTTTAATTAATACTGCTTACTGATGAAACATAAAATAAGGAATAATGTTAAAAGAACAGGATGTTTCTTTTACCCATTTCACCTCTTCCCAAATGCATTTCTTCAGAGTAGGAAGAAATTAAGTTTAAGCTATGTCACACATAATATCCTGACCCAATAGAGGTGGTCAGGGTTTCTGTCTGAAGAGAGTCTTTCTGCTAAGCAGACACCCATTTCCAGGGGTTCCTGCAGAGATGTACATAAGCTGGTTGTGCAAAAATGTCCAGAACAGCCTGTTCTCAAGCAGAAGTGTCATTGCAAGGAGGAAACCAGTCAGAGATGCTGTTTTCTTCCCTTTCCATCTCCTCCAAAAGGAGGCCAGAGGTGGCATCCACTTGTACTTTGTAAAGGAAGGTGTTTCCTTAGTCTGTGGCACATGATAGGGGTGGAGAGAAAGAAGGACAGAGCACTGCCTTGGCCACCTTCACAGTACCTCCCCCAGAAGTGCTGTGGTTTGCAGAGAAGATGCATTGCAGGCTCCCTGTGCAGCTTGAGTGCTCCTGGAGCACGCAGGTGCAAGAAGTGGCCTCTCCCTCATTCTCCTAGGCTTTATTTTCTGACATTTCTTGCTGCCCATCAGTGGCACCCTTAGTAATACATCAAGGGAGCACCACCTCCTTTGCTGGTATTGATGTAGAACAGGCCGTTTCTAGCACTGCTCTGGGCAGTCTGGCAGCAGAGATTTCAAGGGGGAAATATGTAGTATAAAACTAGTGCATTGAGTTCTGTCAGTTCTGTCAGGTTCTAGGCTCTTTCACACTGTCCTTGCTGCTGGAAACTGTTCTTCCAAGATAGGTGTTTTGATTGCAGAACACAGTAGTGTAATATAAAACAGATTAAACTGAACACAGTCTAGAACAGAGGGCGTGCTTTTATCTTCTGAATGGATTTGCAAACGTGTAAATAACTTTTGCTGTATGGAGACTATGCTATAACTCTTCTCTGCAGAGAAACCTTGACCTGAGGTTGCAAAAAGTTGTGTTTGCTTTAGCCCAAAATACTTGCTAACTGAAAGTTTTCTGTGCAGGGGCTCCCAAGGAGATCTGTTGATCTGTGACTGTTTTTCCTTTAATTTTTTCAAGTATATTCAGTTTTTTTCCTAACACTCCGCATGAGATGTGTTCCCTCTGCTGTCTGGTGCTTGCTCTGGACCTGCTTTGTAGTTTTTTTCTTTCATGGGTAGTATTTAGAGATGGGCCAAACTGGTTCTAAAACCCACCTTGGTCTCTTTGGTGTGGGCTTTGTCATCTGTGTTTAGTGGATTGGATAGGGTAGAAAGTCATATCCTTAAAACAGCCTGCAAACTGGATGGGGCTTTGTATTACCAGAAAGAGAAACTTTCTAACATCATAGTAAAATAAAAAATAGAGAAAGCTCCCTAATGTTTGTAACTAATATTAACACTTTCTGCCAGTTTTCATTGCATCTTTCCAACCTCACATATCCTTGTCTTAGCCTTTTCTTCTTTATGGTCTTTCTAGTGTTGTCATGTGCGTGTATCTCTAAAACTACTAATCAAGTAAAGACTACAGCAGAGATGGGAAAGTGCATCTTGAAGGGTGAATGTATTGTGGATGCAAAGTGTGACATGACCACTCTGTGTACCCCGTGGCTTTAACCATGTACTGTGTGCCCCAAGGCCTCTTGCCCACATAAAGGAGCTGTAAAAAAGCTCAGTGGATTTTTCTGAGTGATGTTGTGTATTTTCTGTGTCCCAGTTCTGCATGTTATGGACACTCCTGTGTTTTTGAAACAAAACAAGCGCATGGAACAGGAGGAGAATTTTGTCTCCAGAACGCATTCATCCTAAAGTGCTCTCGCTCTGTGTGTTAGACATCTCAATGGTTTTGTGTGTGGTTTTAGAGGTATTTGAATGAGGAGAACCTTATTCCTTCTTTGTTCCCACCTGGTGCCATCTAAGATCATAAAAGAGGAAGGGTTAGTAGAGGCTGAGGTGGGTGCCAGCACCAAACAGGTTCCCTTTGTCAGTCTTGGCCCATCTGTAGCGGTCCTGTGCCTTCCCTGGTAGTGCCTTTATTCACAATGGAAGAAAAATGTTTCATGTTGCTTCCCCATGCAGCGCTGATAGAGTGTGTCTGTAGAAAGGGAGCCACACTCCCTCCTAGGCCTAGAATGATTTTATCTTTCTAAATTGAGAAAGAACAAAACATTGGCAGAAGCTTGAACAGTGGCTGGCTTAGAGAAGGATTAGCGAGGCTGACACTGATGTAATCTTGGAGGAGAAAAGTTGAGTTTTCTACAAACAGTTTCAATTCTTTCTTCAAAAAAAAAATCAGATTTGGGTTATGATGGAGCTGCTAAGTGCAGTTGTAGTCAATAAAAATTGCACTGTTTATTAACAGAAATCCACTTGGGGGGAATTTTGAGGGATTAACAAAACACCTTTTTGTGGAAGAAGTAAAGTGTTGTGCACTCAACTAGTTGATTGCCAATGTTTTGAACACTGGCAGCAAAGCTATCCTATAATAACTTTTGCTTGATGCATTAATTAATTAACCCTTAACCTTCTCTTTCCCTTTTCAACCCTTTTTTTCCTTTTCCCCTTCACCATATTCCCACATACGTAAACAATAAAAAAAACCACAAAAACCACCACAAAACCAAACCAAAACAAAAACAACCCCCAAACCAATACAAAAGCGGGAAATGCATGTGTGGCCATGCCTCACAAAATAGGTCGGATAATTGAAGGGAGCCCCGCAGACCGCTGTGGAAAGCTGAAAGTAGGCGACCGGATCTTGGCCGTCAATGGGTGCTCCATCACCAACAAGTCGCATTCAGACATCGTCAACCTCATTAAGGAAGCGGGAAACACCGTCACCCTGCGCATCATTCCAGGAGATGGTAAAGTATCTGTTTCCTGCTGTCTTACCCTCTTCTTGGTCGTGTTCCCCGGGCTTTTTCTGTCACTTGGAGCTGCAAAGCCATGGAGGGCTCAATTTCCGCTCCCGCTTTGGGAGTTAGCAGTGAGGGAGGTTGTGAGTCTCCCATAGCTTCATTTTTTGTTTCTTTTTGTAGAGGTGGTTGGGTTTTAACAGGGAGGTGATTCAATGTTAAAAAAAATTAAAAATATTGCATTCCATGTATCTGCTTAAAATGATCTTTCATAAATTTGATGGATCTCTTGACGCGCTTTGGTTTGATTCTTTGTTTAATAATGCAGCTTTAGAATATTTGGGAATCACTTGTTAGTATGTGGGATTCCTGGAGCTTTGTATGGACACAAGCAGGCTATAGAGTAAAGAGATCACAGAAAGAGATAAACACTTTGACATGCTTTAAGTTGCTTCAAAAGCAGATTTGCTTTTATTCTGGGTAAGTTGCTTTGGGAGCAAGCTCAGTACATTTTTAAATGACTGCTTAAATGGTGATGGTTCTGAAGCTGCATTTTAAGAGTTACCCTAGACAGGATCGCACTGTTTCAGATGAGAGGGAACGTGCAGTTCCCTAGTACTAAGTTGACACTTGGTACTGATTTCAGGTCACTGAAGTATTTAATAAAAATAAAGATCTCTGTTATATATCAGTTCCATTAAATTAATCCCTGGCTTGATCCCCAGATAGGAACTGATCAGAAACCTGGTAAAGTATCTGCAACAGAACTAAAATTGCTGTGGTTCTAAATTCTAAGTATTTTCTTTGTTTATTGTGCTTCTCTGCCATGGATGGGTTCAAAGTGAGAGCTTGTTGGGCAGAAACCTTTCCACATTGCTCCCCAAAGACCAGGATGAGAAATGATCCGGTTATGAATTATTTCTGTTTAGGGTGATCTGTTTTGCACAAAAGCTTTATTTTCCTACTGTCTAGTGGGTACCAGGTCAAATGGTATATAATCCTCTGCTGCTTGGAGCAAATAGGGAGTTCACGAATAATAAAATGGCTGTGAATCAAGCTAATATCTGAGCTGGCCTGTGGATGCCTGTTTTGGAAGATAAACTGAGAGAAGAATTGTCCATTACTTGTATTTTAGTATTCGATAAAAAGGAAGGTGAATCTTTAAATAAATAAAGGGCTTATTTTCTAAAAAATCTGAGAAATAAGCAACTTCTGAATGATTTAAGAATTTTTTTAAGAATATAACCTCCTGACATAAATGCTGAGCCAGTCTTGCTCATGCAATTATGTGTCCCAAATATCACGTGAATTGCTTAGGTTAGGGAAACATGTACATGTGATTGACATCACATATTCCTGGAGAAGATGGAAAGCTGTTTTTTTAGGGAAGGAATCAACTCTGCTTTCATAGCAATTCAGGCTTTAAGTCTTTTTATTTACTGTAACTTTGAAACTCCAAGTCAGATTGCCAACTTTGCATAGTATTACCTGCATTTATTTTACAAAAGATAGTAATACCCAACACTCTCAAAATCTCTGAGGGGTTTGCTCTAAAACCCCATGAGATACAAGAAATTGTCTCAGTGTTGTGTTCTTTTTGATGTCTTTGTATGCTTTTCTCAATTTGTTGCTTCCTTTTGTTTCTTTTTGAGTGCTTTTTTGGCAAATATAAATGGTCTGTGTGCTTTAAGGAGGGGGGAGCATAAATCAGAAGCCACTTGTCAGATAAACATGAAACTGAGGTGCATCATGAACTCACACTGCTAATCTCTTCTAACATTATTAAAAACACCAGGAGTTTTTGCTTTGTAATAAGTCTTGCACAAGTTAGTTGCCACAGACGACTGCAGGGTTCCAGCAGATTGAAGGATACAGAATGCTGGAAGAGGACTAGCTTAGATCAGGCATGTAATTGGTGACTGAAAGTTTTAGGGCAGAACAGGGCCAGGAAGCAATGAAATATGGTTTAGAGCACACAGTTATAATTGTACTAAGGGTAATTTTTGCTGTATTCTGCTCCAGTTTTGCATGGTGGCTGGCATGCGTCCTGAAGCAGTGTCTAAAACACTGGCAAAATTATGCACAACTCCTGACTCATGGGAGAGGGTGGGCTAAAGATAGATGCAGTGGTGTGAAGATACATCTGTACCAAAGATGTGTTGTTGCTCTGCTTGGTATTATTAGTGTGACCTACTAAAGGGTAGGAATCTTGCATTCTCTTTGAAGCCCATCTTCATCTGATCTCCAAATATTTGTGGAGGATTTCAGAGGCTTTTGTTCTGGATGAATATAGAACACTTAACCATGTTTTGGGGCTTTCTTATGTAGGAGACAGATTTTAACATCAAGGCGTCCTTATAAAATAAACAGAATTATTTCTTAAACCCCAACTGTGTAACTACACATAGGGACATCTTACACAAGCCAGCTGTGTGTGGCACATCATCACAAGGGTGTGGTTTGGTCTTGCCTACACTGAGAGGTGCAGGCAGACCCAGGAGCTTCTCTTGCTCTCTGAGCCACTGGACACAAGCCAGCTCTGGTCTGGAAGATGTTTCAGCTCCATATGCTGAGGGTTTGGGCATGTTAACTTGAGCACAGCACTGCAGGCAAAGAAGCTGTGTTCTTGTTGCACCCATCTGTTTAAGTGGTTCTTCTTAATCTCTGTCCCTTTTCCTGAATTTCCCTTGACGTGCAAATAGCTACAGAAAGGAAAAAACTTCCCCTTCTATAGATTTCTCCAGAATTAATATAAATCCATGAAGTAAGTTAAACTCCTGGGACCAAGTAAGCCCATGACCACCACATCTTAATTCAGGCAAAACCCCTCCCATTGCTGCAATTTCGTATAACAGCTGGACTCTGTTTAATAATGGCAGATTTCCCCATAGCCAGTAAAATGAATTAGTGGGTGCTTGTAGCTTGAGAGGCAAACAAGGGCATTGTAATTAATTGTTAGAGGCCCACGTGTTTCCATCCAGTTTTTTTCACTGTTGTCTTAGTGGCAGTGTATTCCGTTTAAATTTTGGTCTTGAAAGGTGGGTCATGGTCAGTATTTTATAGTTACTTGCAGCCTGTGGTTCTCTCCTGGATACAGTGGGTATAGGCACAAACAGGGTGTCTCCTGTGTACAGAGCTGTTCTGCAGAAGAGCAGGTGCCTGCCTCTTCAGTGGCTTTATCTGGGAATGCCATGTCTGATGAGTGGGTGTTTTTGCTGACCCTGACCATCATTCTCGGAGTGCAACCAACATAACTGTTGAACGTTTTGTGTGGTTAAGCACTGTCAAGGTACATGGAGTACCACCGAGACTTCCTCTGAAGTCTAGCTCCCATGAGAGAGGAAGGGTGTTTTCAGAAACTGCTGGCTTCTGGAGCAATTCAGCATTTGAAACTCTCCAGTACTAATATCAGTTCAGGAGTGGTACAATATATAGTTCTGGAAAATATGTTGAGTTCAATACGGAAGAGTTCCGAGGCTGTGTATTCAGCTAATGGCATTGACATGACCCAATTTTAGGCAGAATTTTAAGTGAGTTTGGGGTTAACTCTGGTCCTACTGAAGTCTGATGCAGGTCCAGAATGACAAGGGGAATATTCTGCCCTGCCATACTGTGAGGGACATCTACCTAGTCACTTTTCAGTTGCTCCCATCTCAGCTGTGGAAGCAGGAGACAGGACCTCTCCTTGGAGCCCCTCCTTCCATGCCTAAAGAAATCTTCAATTTGCACAGGCTGATACTGGGCTAAGAGCCCTTTACCATGGCAGAAATTAAGCTTACAAGTTACTCCTGCTCCCTGTATTCTCTCAGTGCACCCTTTTGTAAGTGCTACCCAGAGTTTTTGATGCATTTGGTACAGGTGGCTCCACAGTCCTGCTTTCAGTGCTGAGGCAGCAGTGGGTTGTATTTCAAAGGATTTCAGTAAGTTTGGGTTTTAGCAACATTCAGTATCATCTTGTGAGGTATTGGATAAGAGCCACTTCTCAGTTCTACTGGAGATTGTAGTTTCTGATGGAGGAAGGACTGATAAATTTATAATCCCTGGAATAGTTATAACTACCATAAAATTAATCCACTCAACTACAATATTTAGAGACTTAATTGATTGGAATTCATGTCTTTAGACAATAGATAAAACATTGTTCAATCCTTCATTTACAAGTGAGTCTTCATGAATGTGTCTAATGGTCAGGGGGGTTTCCAATCCAGATTCCCTAATTTAATCTTTTTTCCATTTTCCAGTTGAATCTGCAGTTTCATATACGTACTTAGTATATTAATTTGGGGAATTAAGAAATTTGATCCCATCGCCAGTTCTATAAAAACCATATAGTGATGCTTCTGAGTGAAATGCTTTTGCAAAATTCTTTTTTTCTTTCAGTGAATAGACAATGGTCTTCCCTCATAATAAAAACAAAATCTATTTTGCAGAATCCTCCAATGCTACTTTATTGACCAATGCAGAAAAAATTGCTACAATCACAACCACACATACTCCTCAGCAAATACCACAGGAGACCAGGTCAGATTGTTTTCCTTGAGGAGGGCATCTTGATGTGCTCTCTCTTCGGTTAATTCTTCATCACTTTCACATCCCGTGAGCTGTATTTTTTTTCTCTCCCTCTCATTCACTGCAGCAGGAACAACACCAAACCAAAGCAGGAATCCCAGTTTGATTTCAAACCACCCCAAGCAGCACAGGTAAGGAGTACATCTCTAATTGTTTTTCTTACCACAGACTGTTGTTTCCAATCTGCTTGAGGGCTGTGTTTAAATATTTCCCTTGAAAATTCCTACTGGGAAGCTGCTCCCCCTCAGTCTGCTGAAAAGAAACAGGAATTTGCTGATTAGTTTCTTAATATGTGTTGCTGTTGTTTCAGCTGAGAAACATTTCCAACACATTCTCATCGAGACTTTGAGGGAGTAAAAGTAAAGAAGAAAAGAGCTGACATTTTTAGGGCAGTAATAATGTATGTGTTTGTTTATTGAATTGTCTATTTTGAGAGGCCTCTCCAGAAAGTATTGTTGTGTGCAAATGATAAATTCAGAGAATAAAAAAGAGGAAAACTTAATAAGGGGCAATAGCTGGAGTGTTCCAGCTTGCACAGACAGCGTCTTATTAGAGAGATTATCTATCTCACTGTTAACTTTCCTTGCCACTGGCCATCCCAGAAGTAACATCTTCCACTAGGGACTTCAGAACATCCCATAATAGCATTTGAGAAAAACAACACAAAGGCTTCTGAGCTTTCTGAAAAGCCAGCACCATGGCACAGTCTCACCCCAGGTGCCATCAGACACCGCACTAAAGCTGGCACTGGGACGGAGGTTGTCCTTGCCTTCCCTGGTTGGTAGAACCTTTAACCACCTTCCCAAAATGTCCCTTCCTGAGCTGGGCACGGGATGTGCTGCGTAACAGGGGTGCCCAAAGGACACACCACAGGACATGGCCGAGCCCACTCATTCCAACAGCCCTTCACCAACCACCAGAACTCCAGATTGCAGAGTGGGGTCTGAGGAAGCATCAAATCCTGGTCTGCGTGTGAAAATTCAACTGGTTTTCCATTTTTAATTATGATTAACAAAACATTGGTTGAATAATTCTGACATGAGAGCAGAGCAGTATTTGACTTTCTGTTCAATTGGGCGTTTGTTGTCTTCTCTCCAGCAGGACCAAGACTTTTACACTGTTGAGCTAGAAAGGGGAGCCAAGGGGTTTGGCTTCAGCCTGCGAGGTGGCCGGGAGTACAACATGGATCTGTACGTGCTGCGGCTCGCTGAGGATGGGCCTGCTGAGAGATGTGGGAAAATGAGGGTATGCACAAACTGACTTTAAATAACCTTTCTTTGGAATAACTGACTTCCCTGCCTCTCCCTTCTGCTGTGCCAGCTAAAAGGGAAATTAAATGTGAACTGAAAGTGGTTCCTATTTACTTTTCCTATGGCATCTGTCACTCTTGGTACACAGTCTATAGCAGCGTGTGTTCAGTGGAAGACTTCAACCCACTGTTCCAACACTGCTTTCCAAACTCTAGTACATGATCTGTTGTTTAAAGCCTAAGGGGCATACATGTAGCAGTGAAAGCAGAAAAGCCACAGTCTTTGCCTGCTAGTGGGCAGAGAGGGGACAGAACATGCCTATGGTCCATGGGTTACAAAATTATGGTGTAGGTTCTGATTAACATTAATTGTTAACTTCATGTATCAGCTACATGACAAACATAACAAGGGCATATGTTATACAATGCCTACTGAAAAAATAATTTGACAGGTCTTATGTACTCCTGGGACCTCTGTTAGAGAATGCATTATAACTTTCCCACACATGCCATTGTCTCCACATATGTCATGTGAAGGGCATTTTCAAAATTCTTGTGCTAGGGGTAGATCTGTGGGACCAAAATTTCTGCTGATGAAAATATGATGCAAATTCAGTGCTGCCCTGTGAAAGTCAGTACTTTGACAAGCTCTTCCAAGCCCTGTTTTCTTCTCCTGATAAGTGATTATATTTACAGAATTGACTTTGCTGATTCATAGTAGGTATCTATATCCAAGTTAGAAACAGACCTGAAAAAGCTCTGTGAGCATCCCGGTTGGAGCAGACTGTGAAACAAGCAACCAGTTTGACTGAGGACATTACAAATAATCAAAATTACATAAAATAGCAGCAGTTCTAACACTGCACTTACTATTGAGCAATACAGTAATTGCAATGTGATGTTGCAGAACAGCAGTGAAATATTTTGATACTTCAAGCTTTCTCCATTATCTTCATGTCTCCCAGACCCCTGCACAATGGGCAGTGGATGATCACTGGAAGGAGTTGGGCATGTTTAGCTTCACCTGATGCATAGTTGTTCCAGCTGTGCTATGGCCTCAGTCTTGTGGTGTGCTGGCAGGGACCCTCGTGGGGACTTGTTTCTAATCGTAGTCTCTTCGTTACCTTGGCAGATCGGTGATGAAATCTTAGAGATCAATGGAGAAACTACCAAGAACATGAAGCACGCTCGGGCCATCGAACTGATTAAAAATGGTGGCCGCAAGGTCCGCCTGTTTCTGAAACGTGGAGATGGCTCTGTCCCAGAATATGGTGGGTCAAACTATGAAAACATTCCTTTCTTCCCTGGCATCACTCCATGAATATTTGTCTCAAGATCTGAAGCGGGAATTCTTTTTTATTTTCCTTTCTCACCAGTGTCTTACCAACCTTTGCAACATATAATTGCCTCGCTTGTGCTGAATTTTCTACACATTTCATCCTTTGCTTGCTTCCATGGACTTGGGGCGCAGTGTAAGGCAAGATCATCATAGCAGTATTTTTTGGTGATCAGAGAGGAAAGCAAAACAAAACAAAACAAACCTTATTGTCTTGTCCAGCCAAAAAAGGAATGTCATTGAACTGTGCCAAACTGTTTCTCAGCGGCTTGAATTGTTGTTTCACATAGGTCTCTTCTTCTAATCAATGCAAAAACTGGGATCCTGAGTTGCTATTCTGAAGCAGTGATTTATTTTTTTTTTTGTTAGGTTTTTCTCTTAGTTCCTGTCTGTATCCATAGACATGAATGCCGAGATGGCTTATGAGATTTTTGCCTTTCCTTAAGATTTATGTAAATATTTATAAAGTTATTTGAGAAAAAAGAAGGGGAAAAAAAAAGCTTTACTGCAAAAATATATTGATTTGGCCTCCTGAGCCCTTTTCTCCCCCCCTTAAACAGTCTGCTGGTTTCAGCTAGTTAATTTGTAAGGTCTGAAAAGGTGAGGAGGTTATGAAAAGGTGCTCTCATGTCTGTCTTGGGGGAAACAGTCAGTCCTCGTTTCTTACTAAGAATTGCATTAGATTTCCTTTTCTTCCCCTGGAGGTTGGATTGCTGGGTGGCTTAACTTAGCACACTATTTAATATTATAATTATGTCTTATTTATTTGAGATAATTGTCAAATATTGTGCCCTCGATGGAGGGCTACTCCCAACCAAAGGTCTTTGAGGTTTCTATAGAAACTGATGATTGAAGGGATGTCCTTTATACTTTCCTCCCTGTATTTGGGTTATTTCTGTGTCAGTAAGTTCTGTGTTTATCATTCTCTCCATGCCCTAACACCAGAAACAAAACCCTTCTGCACAATTTATGAACTAGATTTTCTTTTCATTTACTGTACTGTGTTTGAGAGTTTCTGCTCAGTCTGCTCATTATTTAACTTAAAATGACCAATTCAGAGTATAACCAACAAACAATTGAAGTGTTTAATGATATGGAAGGGAAGTTGTGGGTTTACACTTCTGTAATATAAATAGCACACCAGAAGGTTCAATGATGGCACTGAAATTCTGTAATGTTCTTTCTACTTTTGTCTTTTCCTATACTCCTTTGGATGTACAGTACTGTATCATATGCTAGACTGCATAAATACCCTGTAAATTAAGTGCTTCACTTCTCAAAGCATATGTCTGTTGCACTGAGGATGGAAATCCATCACCAATTTTCTTTTGGCTAATGCTATCCACTAAACATTCATTCTCCAAGCAAGGATTTAATATACAGGGGTTGCACTACTGTAAAGAATATCCTTGTAACATTTGGGACTCCTTTCTCTCTTTGTTCTGTTCGCTGCAGTCGCAAATGGTTCCTCTAATAATGTTAAGTTCCAATATTTTTCTGACTTGATTGGAACGTGCTTCTCTATGAGGCTGTATATTTTTGTAATGAGTTTTGTACTTATTTTTAATGTCGTGGTCTCTGGTGGACTTTATTTTTCGTTGTTGTTTGATTGTTAATGTTTTTTCTATGACATTCTGTGTCGCTGTTCCAGCTGTCTTTTAGAATGGATGCTCTCGTTGTCTGGGTTATTGAATCACCTCTTAGATGTCTCTTTATGTCACAATAATAACAACTGCTGTCTTTGCAGCCTTATATTTGGGTGAAGCCTAGACAATCTGACTGGAAAAATAAACTTTCTTTATTCTAAGATAAAATATGAAGATTTTTCTTTCTTTCATCTTTATTATAGGGAATCTAAATTTTCTACTTTTCTCTTTCTCTTTCTCTTACTTTTCTTGGTGCTGGGCTCTTCCTTCCTCAGCGATGATACCTCCTAATATCGCTGCATGTATGAGAAATGACAAGCTCGGGGAGTCTTGCTTCTACCTTATGGGCCATAATCAAACTACGGTTTGTAGCTAAAATCAATATTAGGTGTTTTTGTGCTGTGGCCTAATTCCCTCACATTGCTTTTCTGCTTCGCTATATTCTATATGTACAGCAATTCATCCCGAACACCCTGCGTCCCCCAAATTGTAAGTACACACACCACAGGACATGTTTGAACCTCGCTTGTACCTTCTGTGATAACAAGTACCTTCTTGTATCAGCCTGTGATAGGCAGGCTGCCACAAGCCACGTGCTTACAGCCACAGAAAAGCAGCGTGGTCCTATCCCCAGCTGTGGCCTGAAAGTGCTAATAGAGCAAAACTGCCCATACGTGAGTTGCAACATGGGTTTTTTTGGAATTCACAAAAATCACAGCCCATGCACACACCGACCCTCGCAAGCTCAGGAGTGGAAATGCCATCAAATGGGAGACACTTGGCATGATGACAGGAGGAATGTAGAGTGTTTGACTTGGTGGGAGGGAAGGCAAAAAAGAGGAAAAAAAATACCCATACCCACAAGTGTTTGTGAGGGTTTTTAGTCATTGCCATCAGGGCATTCCACCTCAAGGTGGGTGTTGGGGTGCAAGTGTAAGGAAGTGGCTAATGCCAGCCAAGCTGCCACGAAGGAGTTACTTTAAGAAAGAAAACAATAAGCAAATAAAAGCAGCACTTGCATTAAGGCAGTGCAGCTACTTTAGTGTTTTTTTGTGTTTGTAATGAATCATTCATAAACATCCGTTACAAATGACGGGAGTAATTGTAGCTTAGCTGCAGCACAGGGCTGGGGTTTAGTTTGGATGTTCTTTTTCTACTTCTGCTTTGCAGTTTGTCTTGCAGAGGCAACTCAGCTGTATTTTACCTCAAATAGAACATGAAAAATAATGAACTGCAGATTAGATTTGAATCAAAGCCATCCTACATATTACAATATCTTTCCATTGCTTTGATATGAAAAAGTCATAAATACTGTCATCGTTGTTTGAATCATTGTGGCAAAACCAAAATCTACCCTAGGACTTTACATAACATGGTAGAACTAAGTGAGATTAAGCTATGCCTTAAATGAAATGGAAATGGCATGATTACAGTCTAATTCTCACACCTTCAAAATGTTATTTTACAAGGTGAAAACTTAATAATCAATTCTATTTTCTGTACATTTTCTGCTATTTGAACCAAGGCCTCCCACACCTGGAAGGCAGTTCTTTATAATGTCTTAAAAGACAAAAATTGTTTCCTAAAGGCCCTCTTTATTGGAAGCTATTAAAAAAAAAACCAGCCAACAACCTGAACTACAATGGATTTTTTCCACTGGAAAGAATGTAGTGTAACCGAAACATTATGAATTGGGCTTGGGGAAAAATATAAAGTGCCCCATGCCCAGAAGAGCATAAAGATGAGATCAGCTTGGACCAAAACATGGCTAACGATCAGAGCAGCACCAGTATTAACCTGTAACTCGTTGTTCACAGTTAAATTAACAAAAGCTTCGGTTAGCCTTCGCTGACTGCTTTAACAATTGTTTGTTTTTGTCACTAATGAAGTCTGAAGAGTGCTAAGTGGTGTCACAGCACCACGGAAGGCATCAGTACCAAACCCTTTGCTGTTATTTTCTTTCAGACCCCAGCAGTGACAGGAACAGTCCCGCCACAGGTTCACAAAATGTATCGGAAATGAAACCCGCGCCATCCGACCGACGGCAGCACCCATCATCGGAGTCCAGTTATCCACCAGACCTTCACAAATCATCACAACATGGGGACAAGCGGACTTACGTTAGAGACCTAAAAGGCAGCAGAGAGTTTAGCAGACATCCCAATGAACACCACACTTGGAATGGGACTTCTAAAACCAACGACCACGTGCCAGGCAGGAAGACGGAGAGGTCGCCGGAGAGGAGGCACGAAAGGCAGCCAGAGAGGGCGGTGGTGAACGGGCAGAAGAGGAGGTCTCCCGAAAAGCGCAGGGAAGGGACAAGGAGTGCTGACAACACTTTGGAGAGGCGGGAGCGACTGGAGAGGAGGAGAGACCTCTCTCCTGAGAGGCGCAGAGAGCGGTCGCCCGGCCGGCGGCGGCGGTCGCTGGAGAGACTGACGGAGCCGAGGAGGTCCCCTGAGCGGAGAAGAGAGAGCTCCCTCGACCGCCGGGCCAAGTCGTCCGACCGGCGGAGGGACAGGTCCCCCGAGAGACGGCTCAGGGAGGAACGAGTCGGCCACCGGGAGAGGGAAGACCCCGGCTGGAAGCACGAGCCGAGCCGCAGGCACCCGCCTGAGCAGCGCAGGCGGCCCTACAAGGAGTGCAGCACCGACCTCAGCATCTGAGGGGCTCCCGGGGTCCCTGTCACCTTCCCCACACCAAGGGAGCAGAGGAGAGAGTGAAACCACCTGGCTTTCGCAGGCGACGAGACATCCGCCACCTGCTGATCCTACAAACCGTTTATGCAGATGAAACCTTATGACAAAACAAACAAACAAAAAAAAGCGTTGTGCCTGATGTATAATATTAAAGAAAGTATTTTTCAGTGTATTCTTTTTTTTTAATTACTTGCCAAATGTTGGTCCTAAAGGATTATAAAATTTTGTTTCTACATTCTTTGTAGATTTCTTAAAAATAATTCCTTTATTGGGCTACTTTCCCCCCTCCCCAATATAGTAAGTGGGGGTAGCCAGTAATATAATATAGGCAAAGGATTTTATGACCAAGTTTGAATAATTTGATCCAGACTGTTCTCTAGTGACTCACTGCTACACTGTATGTAGAAGATTTTTTAAGGGTTGGGGGTGGGGAAGGAAGAAAATTGTTCATCTCAGTAGGAATGGAGCGCTCCTGCTGAAGGAATTAAAAAGGAAGGACGCAAATGTTCCTAAAATTGCAAGAACTGTTTGAAGAGACTACTGTTTCAATGAAGGATATTTATAATAATAATTATAAATAATTAAAAAAAATAAATAAAAAAAAAAAAGCAACCAAACCCACACAGCACAAGACGATTTACAATAAGTAATTTGTAGTTTGTTCCATGAACAGTTTGTATTTCAGGCCCCCTGGACAGGATGCGCAGAGGCAGAAGGACTGGTCACCACCATGCCTGTGTCACACGCTAACGTGGACTGTTGAGCTCTCATTAGCCTCAGCAACATGTAACAATGATATGTCATTAAGGCAGCAGCCCTGCTCATCTCCCAGCTGTATATGGACAGCAGCCCCAGCATGCATGGTATTGTGTATCTGCTTGGAAGCAGGGGGAGGGATTGGGGTTCTGGGACAAGGCACAAGGCAGTGGGAGTGCAGTCCCCCTGCTCGGAGCAGGTGTATTCCTTCTGCTCAGGCAAAAACAGTGGGCTTTTATTTTGCCAAATTCCAAAAGCTCTCAATTCTTCTTGCTCTGTATTCAAAGGGTTGGGTTTTTTGTTGTTTTACTGGTTCATCCTTATTGAGACAAAAGGAGTGCACTTGGTGGGGAGGGAAAGCAAAAAAGGGAAAAAAGAAAAAAGTATCAAAGGAAAATCACAGGCTAAAAGAGGCAATCAGTGGGACAACCTGGTTGTAGAAGCCTATCCATACCTGGTTACATGCTGTAAATTTGAGTCTAAGAACAGCAGCAAAGAGAAACCTGCAAGTTTCTAAGTTGTATTTTTAAATTTGCAAGCTGTGTGGTAAGTCTGCTGTAGCATCGGTCTAAGATTTAATGGATTACTGCCTAGCTGAGCCAAAATGTTTGCCGTTACTGTTGGACCACTAAAGTAAACTGCTGCTTTTTCCAGTGCATTGGTGTGTACATGTATGCTGACTCACATCCTCCATATGAACACAAAACCATTGCAAGTCTGTCACTGTTGTTGCCATGGTACTGTAAGAACAAAACCAAGAAAGAAGATGGCCAATCATTGTGTGTACAGTTGAAATTGTAATTAATAGAGCCTGTTGGAAAAAAAACAAAACTGTTGCCTTTTTCTTGTATAAAAGAGGATTTATGACAAAATTTAGGTGTGAGGAATGTGATTAAGTGTTTATATTTCTAAAAATGGAAAAAATTTGATTCAGGGGATATATTTTAATGTAAACTGAATCAGGTATGTAAAGCTGTTTTAAAATGGGAGACTGTATCAGTAATTCTAAAGCTTTTGTTGGTTTGAATACCATTTCTTCATGGTGGGCCTGCTTATGTATTATTAAGCACTTGTATGCAGTCTATATTCTCCAATCATCATTTCTTGCAACATGCTATAGGCAAAATGCTCTTTTCTGTGTTGATGAAAAGCAGTATGTGGGCCAATCTTTTTTATAAAACACTATGCATATATAAATACACATTGTTCATAGCTTTATTTGACTTAATTGGGTTTATACATAACACTAGAATGAGTAGATGTGGACTTACCCAGTAAGAGCTTCTTTCCTTGGAACAGACACTATGTATATGATGTAGCAACAAAGAAGGAGAAAGTCTGTGAATGCTATTTTTATTATCAAATAAAGTTTTCCATACAAAGCATGCATGCGAGTGTAGTGATAAGATAAAGGAAGAATCACACCTTAATATTACTTACTCATCCCTGCCTAAATTAATAAAACTATAGGTTATGGCCACCAAGGACCATCTATTAAATATGTATTAATCAACCATTAAATATGTATTACCATTTGACAAGCCTTAAATAAAAGTTTCCCAGTCTTCCAGGATAAAATTTCCTCCCCTAAAATAGTCAGAAACTGAAGGTTTAGGTGAAGCAGGGTCTGTAATTATGTCTGAGGTTTGTGTCATTGATTCTTCATAACACATAAGCACGTGTGACCATAGAAAATCAAGGCAGCAACTCCTCAGTTGCTGTTGTGGAGGTTGTTGCTGCCATACAGATATATATCAAGGCTGTATGTCTCCCTGTCTCCCATCTCTTAGTTCTTAAAATGTAAAAAGACTTACAAGGTTGAAAAATTTTTATATTACGTAGATTTTAAAATCAACTTTTAAATCTTTAGTTTAACAGGCTCCACTCACCTGCTTACCTGAAACTTCAGGTGACCTGCTGGGAGTCCTGGCAGCTAGAGACAGTCAGTGGTGAAGGATTTGTATTTCCAGTCACGGCATCCTCAAAGGGATTTGTCTGGTGCAGCCTGAGTCCTTAGGGGTATGGAAGGGTCACTGAGAAAATGTTTGGATATTTTAAATTTTATCCTCTTTTTATGATCAATGCCTTTTTACTCTGAAACCATTTTGTAGTGGTATGCATTGGTTATGCATTTGTACCTTCTGCTGTTGCTACTGTTTTTCTTCTCCTTGTTCATAATTTAAATGATCTTACAGAGCTAAGTAGGTGAGTCTCAAGCTTTTCAAGTGTTGAGTCTCAGCTAAAGATATTACATAGATAACACCAAAATTACAGAAACATTTAATGTAAGATAATACTGCAAGTTGAAAAAAAAAAAAATTCAGAATGCCTTGTTAGTGGCATCCTTTCTACTGCTTCCAAACCCCCTGAGAGCTAGAGCCCTGCTCTGCAGTATGAGCATTGCAGCTCCATACTCTGTGGTGCAGACTTAGTCGCTTTAATTAATTCCAGCCTTACTTTTGACCATAAAATATTTTTCAAAACTTCTAAAAATGAAAAGAACCCCTTTTTAGATTGTAACTTGGCTCCTGTTTTGTCAAACAACATCCTACAACTGTGAAGCTGCCAAGAAGATGAATTAGAGTCTGTTTCTTATGAAGAACTGGGAAGTTTCTTTCTTCCAAAAGTGGTACGTGAAAAAGCTCTGCAAATTGATTTTGTTAGAGTTTGGGTTTGTTTTGGGGTTGAGTTCCACGCCTTTTTTTTTATCAGTCAGACATGATCAAGTTATTGTGCCATCAGTATGCTCAGTCCTGTCATTTGCATTGATTAGTCCCTAATTGTGGAAGTTTTGACTGCAGAGAGGTTGTTCAGCCAACATGAAGAATTATGTGGGGTTTGATCTCTTGGTTAGTCTTGCACGTAACTTCTGGGTTAGCTGAGCTTGCTGCCTTGATACACTTCTACTCAGTTCACTCCTTGAATATTCATCCCTTGGCATTGGAGCCAGTGTTTTATTTAATAGTGATCTTGTGTTAAACCATCTGCTGTAATATGCTTGTTTTATCACTGGAGTAGTAATTATAGATACTGTTCTCCTCCTCACTTTGATACCTTTTGTTACAACAGGCTTTCAGCTCTGTCTCTTGGCTGACTGTTCTGCTGAAGAACATTATAAATGGCTCATAATGTGTTCAGTTTTTTGGCTCTCATAAATAGTACCAGGAAAAGATGTCATTTATGACTCACTGCTGCCATCTGTAAATGTGTGCCTGTTAGGCCTTTGGGATTGTATTTTCTTAAGATTTATTTCTAAAAAAGGAAGAGTGGGAACTAAAAATAGCACCTCGATTTACTTAGTAGTTGCTGTAAATCATGTGAGTGTGAGATGATGCCAGTTTCTGCTTTGGATGTGATGCTAATCCATCAGCATTCCTTCCTGGTATATAATGAAGAGGCAATAAAATGTTACCCAAATGGAAATGCTGGGGTTTCAGGACAGAGAGGAGTATAAAATGTGTGCTGCCATGAGGACTGCTGCTTAATGAAAGTGGGAATTCAGTGGTTGGGACTGACCATGACTGGACAGTCTGACACACAAACATGAGCTTCAATTCAGAGATATTTTTGGGGTGTTTTTTTCCAGAATTTAAGGCATACTGTTCCTGAATTCCTGTGTCTGAATTCTCTATAAATACCCCAAGCATATCCTACAAAAGATGGTGCAAATGCCATTAAAATCCAGTGAGGTTTATGTGTGAGCTGAGGCTCAGGCAGTGTTTACCCCAGTAGTTTGGCACGGATTAGACTTTCATATCTAAACTTTGGAGAGGTTTCTAGACCCAGGACATCTCCTGGGTCTAGAGGCACCAGAAGATGAGCTCTGGCAAGTCAGCAGCAAATAATGATGTGCCCTGGCCTTTCCACATCAATGTCAGAGCCATTTTGGTGATAATGTGAGCTGCAGTGATGTGCTCTTCACTGAAACAGCAGAGATGGACACCCACCAGCTGTCTTGCTGACTGGACAGATGAGGAGGTTCTCATCCTCAGCAAGTCTTCTTTGGCAGCATGTGCATTGCAAATCCTCCATTTCCAGGAACAGTCTGAGCCCCAAGATGCTGAAGTTGAAACAGGGGCGGTTTCATCTCCTTGAGAAGTCTCATTAGCTTTAATTGTTGCAGCAAAGGGTTTCTTAAAGAGAACTTACTGAGGAAGTTTTGCTGCAGCAGGAGGGAGAGGTCATACTCAAGCAAATCCAAATTGCTGGCATTGTACCTCAGCCAGGGTTCTTCTGGTCCATTCCTAAGCTGATGTGACTTTGCTGCTGACTATAGGAGTCAGGCTTATATGGAAAGGGAATTCCACCTTGCTTATGTAGATTTGGTAGACCAGGCTTAAATTTCCTTTCTTTTATTTGCATTTGTAAGTAATTTCAGTCTTCAGGTTTTCTGCATGTCGTTGGGGGTTTGAGCTCGTGTGACACCACCTCACATCTGCTGTGAGCTAAAGTATGTCTGCATATATTTTGATGTATGGCTGAGCTTATCTGCAGCAATTTGTTGAGTCAGGAAAACGGGATGGTGAGGCTGTCCCTGCAAGCCTGGTGGCTCCTGTTCATATGAATGAGATTTTGAATTAGCTGCCTTGCTTCTTTCTAAGGATAGTCAGAAATAGGAATGTCTGGAGGAGGAAGTTGGCAGAGGCTCATTCCATATGTGCTAAAGAAAAATATTGATTGGATGTGGAAGGAACTTGGAGAGCTACTTGAGGACTCAGGCCTTTGTTCCATATAAATGAGAAGGGGGTTTTCTCATTGTTTCTCAGTAAGATTCTTCTGGATCCTGTTTTTTCTTCTGAGACTCCAGTTTGCTTTGGGGACACACAGGCAACTTCTTTCCTCTCTGTTTGATCCAGCAATTGTTGCCACAGCTTTGAAGTGTGGAGTCTGCTGGCAAAGCCTTTGCCTTTGTAACCTCTGAACTGCAGTTGTGTAACACAGGGCTGACTTCCAAGAGCACGAGGCAGTTTCTCTGCTGTACACTGCAGCAGACATGGTCAGCATGTCCTGCTCCTACTCTTCTGTGGAAACAGAGGTCCCGACCACAGGCACGGAGAGCTGAGGAAAAGCCAAGAATCACCCTCTGAAGGTACACCCAACTACCATATCCTACTGGTTTGCAGATGTGACATAAAAACTAAAAGAAGTCATTAAATTTTGGGGGCTGATTCACAGTACTGAATTCATTATTCTGTGAAATTATTTACTGAATGGTTAGAAGATGTTTAAAGATTCCCATGCACATTATTCGCATGGTAACAACAGTAAGAGAAAAAGAAAAGACCATAAAAATATTCATGGCATATGTTTACTTGTTTCATGTTGAGAATGCATCAGACATCTGTTTCCTTCTCCACTCCCTTCTCTAGTTTAAATGATAACCTGATGAGGCAGGTGTTTTTTAGACAAAATGCTGGGGATGTCAAAATGAAATCATTTTGCTGGAACCTCAGAGAAGTCTGAACCAGTTCTTCATTGGTCCTTGAAAAGTATTGTTTTATAAAAGTGGTACTTTATGTTACTCAATACAAATTTACTAATCTGAAAGGTTTAATTCTTTATAAAAGAAACTACTGACTGTGTTGTCCTAACGTGCCTGACTCATGTGGGCCCAGTTTGTTTTTTAAACCTCTGACCGATTACCGGATTGAAAGTTGACTGCCACTGGATTTCCTTGTGCTCTTGGGACAGCTTGGTCAGAAGTCTTCAGCTTGATTGTGTGATAACGATGTAAAAATGTGCAAATATGCAAACTGTAAATGGCTCTGAAGTGCTTGAAGTGACAACACACACAATTTTGATGCTGGGAGCTTGGCACAAGCCTGTGTGAGGGACCCTGTCCCTGCTGGGCGCATCCCTGCCTGGTGCCTTCCAGCTGCCCACGAAGCTGGAGCATCTGGGGCTGCTGGGATGTATTTATTCCAGCACTCAGTAGTTTGGGCTGGTAGGCACACAGCTCTGCTTTACTCCTGAGTGCATTTCTGGGAGCATCCCAGAGCCAGAAGGGAGTTTTCCTCCCGAGGACCTCCAAATAAGGACTGCTTCCTTTTGCTGAGAGCAGTGATTAACACTGCCATCACCTGTGACATTGCATCAGCTCAAGTATTTTACCCTGAAATTCTGCCTGTCCTAGAGATTAATCTTGGTTTGTAACTAATTTTAACGATCGTAGCTTCTGATATTGCATTGCTTCAGCATATTGTGAAAATCCATATCCCTCTGCTTACTGAGGATTTCGTTCATCTGCCTGACTCCTCTTATTCCAATTATGACTTAATAAAGAGAGAGCCTTCTAACACAACTTCATGGCAGTTACAGGTTGTTAATCAGTTCTATGACTGACGTATTTTACAACAATGAACTCCCATGGGTTGTTTTGCATCAGAATTTCTTTATGAAAAGGATGCACTCTAACTCATAGAGCCAAAAATAGACACATGCTGTCTTCAGGTTTAGGTGTACTTTACTCCCTGTTCCGTAAGGAGAGTGATCTGCAAGGATAGCTGTTCAGAGGGAAAAATCAAATTCATTTCAAAGTGTTAAGTAATTAGACTTGTGAGCTTATTAGAAAATGTCCATCTGCTTGTTTGCAGTTCTCTCCAAAAGGAGGTTTGGTTTGAAGTATTTTTTTATACATATGCTTTTTCTACTTTGTGTTACTCAGTTTGCCTTCCTACCTGAAGTCTCATATAGCTGCTAAAGCCTGATGATTTGTATCACTGTCTTGTTGTATCTCTTCTGATAAAGTGGCATAAAGTTGATTCCTTTCCTTTAGCATGCTCCTTTATTTCCAGCATGCTCTTTGTCTTTATCAACTTCTACTGCAAAGCAAAACATTCTTTCTGTCTCTGGTTCCTACAAGGTCTTTTGCTAAAGACAGGAAGTTGTGAGGTTTTGGGCTTCATTTATCACAGCAGAATTGCATCAACAGTTTTGCAGCAAAATGGAGAAGATGGGTAAACAGTGAAAAGCTGAAGCAGCAGATTTCATACACCAGGCTATTAGCAAAAACTGATTTTCCAATTTTGCACAAAAACAGAGCAACTTTTGTTTGTGTGTAGCCCTGCCAAACCCACATTAACTGTATTTAATTTGATTGCTTGGAGTCCAGATGAAAATGCCTTTCAAATAATTAGTTGAGTGTAATCATGGAGATCCTGATTCTGAAAAATGCCTTGCTGAGGAAAGTGTAGAGGCATATGCCTGAGACTTGCAGAAGTCAAGGCACATAATCATTTAATTAAGAACCTTCCTGAGCAGGGTCAGGAAGGTTCATAGGAGTTAATGACCAGCATTCACTCAACCTGTGCCAGAAACAACGCCACTTGTGGTCTACTGATTAATGGTTTTCGTGGCTTCCTGTCCTTGCCTTTTCTTCTTGAGCACTCTGACAAGGATCACCATGTCTGGGACTTGTTTCACATGTGCTATCAAGTGGCAGTGCCCCTCACGCAGCAGGAGCACGTTCAAAACACGATTGTGGCTTTGTGTCCCATTGCTGTCCTCTTGCTCCACGGGAAATTCCTCTCCAGCAAGCTTTCCTCACATTTCTCTGCTCGCTCTGCTTTGTGGTGCTCGTGTTCTCCAGGGCAGAAAACGGCACTACACTGAGATATCCATTCATCCAGCTGTGTTGGATGAGAAGAGCATTCTCATCCATCTCATCTTCTCTTTCATGATCACTGGTAGCAGGTATTTAGGGGACTTCCTTTTCGCCACAGGTTGCTATGGTCCCTATGCCAGGCAATGCTCCTGTCCCTGCCACAGTGGGATTTCATAGCTCAGCCTCAGATGTGTTCTCTGACTCAGGGGACACATTCACATCTTGAGTATCACCAGACCCTGGCTGAGGGGCTTCAGTACCGTCTGAAGGACATAGATCAGGATGCTGTGCTGCCCTTACCCTCAGTAAAGCCCTCTGCACTGTCAGTGAACACAGTTTTATATTGAAATTAAAATGCTGAAAAATAGAAATGCCAAGAACCGTGTGGGTGATTCAAATAAAATAGTGTTTCCATAGCAAAGAAGTAGTTACATACCACATAATGATCTAGAGTTAATAAAGAATCAAGAGAAGCTGAAGTTTGAGTATTTTCTATGATGGAAGTGAACCAGCAATGCTGAGGGGAAGACACATGGTGAAACAAAGATAAAGTGAAGTGCACAAAAATCCATATTCTTAAAAAAAAACAACACGACAACAAAAAAGGCCTGTCAGAATGATAGTCAGGCCAGCATTTATCTCTTGATGACTAAGTTAAGAACGAAAAGACTGGAAAAAACAAGCAAAAAGGAAAGGTAAGCAACTTAGAAATTTCCACTCAAAAAGGTTTTTCATTTCTTTTTAAAATTTTTTCAAAATGTTCATCTTTGAAAAATCACATCTTCCTGTAAGGATGTAAAAACAAAAATACCCACCCCAAGCATCCCAGCCTTCAAATGTTACCATGTTTTTTCCTCTCTTGGTACACCCATAAGAAGATCTGGCACTGGACGTGTTCCAGTGTAGTGTGAGTATTAAAGATAAACTAGCAGAGAATACTGAGGAAATAGGGAAAGCCTTTGACTGCTTTCCTCAGCATGCTTTTGTGTTCTTTCTTTGAATATTTAGCAGGGTTAAAACTAGGTCACTCTGCCACGTGCTGGAGCTGTGGCTCTGACATTAGCCTGGAGCTGCCTGTGGCTGCTGTCGGTTTGCAGGGCTGGTGGAGTCTGCGAGCCTGATCTTCCTCTTACAGACCATGGCATAAATCA
This sequence comes from Tichodroma muraria, assembly GCA_013390105.1. Taxonomy (NCBI): domain Eukaryota; kingdom Metazoa; phylum Chordata; class Aves; order Passeriformes; family Sittidae; genus Tichodroma; species Tichodroma muraria. The sequence continues at coordinate 20,650 of WAAG01050057.1, read as the reverse complement.
CAGTGAGTCTGCAGAGGCAGCAGGGAGACGTGGGGAGGGATGGAGACAGCCTGGGCCAAGTGCCTGATGCAGATGCTTCAAGAACCAGCAGAACAGTGATGGTGCAGCCATGGCCAGGAAGGAGCAGAGGGGTCTGTTGGAGGAACAATGTGCACCCTCAGGGCACAAGGCCTGGACTGCAGCAGGGCTCATGGCTTTGGGAATGGGAGGCTTTCAGGCAGCCAAAGGCTTTGTCATTGACATGGATGGGGTGAGGGACAAGACATGCTGGGTTAAAGGCAGCTCTGCCTGTCAAGCACCCCATCTACCCTTGCTGAAGGGAAAGCAGAAGTTATTCTTCCCCATAAGATACAAAGAGCACATCAGCAGCAGCTGCTTGCCATCATTTGGTGCCTTTTCTTGCTTGAGCGAGAGCACTGCTGGCGAGGGACTGAGCCCTGAGCCAGGTGCCAACATCAGAGGGGATGAAGTGGATTGTGCTAGAGGCAGCAGTGCCTCAAAAGGGTTGGGCTCCAGCAGTCAGGGAAGGGCTCTTGCCACCAGTGGTGGAGGCAGCCCAGTTCCAGTGGAACTGAGACCAGAGGGTCCCAGTGGAGGTTCTGAAGGAAAAGACAGGACCAGCCTGGCTAGGAGCAGTCTTTGTCTCTTTTGCTGCTCCTTGTTCTGGGGTCATGTTGTCTTACTGATCTAACTACCAGCATCCTCCCAGAAAACTGCCCTGTGCCAGCATGTTGTGGCATTTACTCTTCGTAATTACTAATTACTGATTTTTTATAGTACAGTAGAATTTAAAGGACAGACCAAAATCCAGTAACTGCTGTTCCTTGGGTTTTTGAAATGAACCCAGGTTAACAGGGAAATGTAAATCCTAATATGCTGTGACTGCAGCAAAGTATTGCCCCTGACAATTAGACTTTTTCAAATCTGTGTTAATATTGACAAAGTGAGAGATTTCTTTCTTTCTTTTTTTTTTTTATTATTCAGGAACAAAAGGTCTGTGGGAAGGGAGGCCATTCCCCAGTGTGTCCCTGAGAAACTCCCAGAAAGAAAAGCTTGGAGAGCACACAGACTTAAGGTCCCAGGATAGCAAGACTGTAGCTGCTCTTTTTTT
>WAAG01050057.1:0-19502 GCA_013390105.1 Tichodroma muraria | reverse complement strand
TTTTTTTTTTTTTTTTGGATGTTATGTTTGATTTTGCCCTTTTTCTAATGATTAATAAATTGAGATAAATTCAGAGCAAAGGGTAACCACAGACACGTCAGTCAGAAAGTTGGTGGGGTGGGACGAGCAGCACCTAAATGAGATTTTTGTATTGGCTGTCTGGAAAATTTCCTTCCCAACATTTGTTGTGTTAAGTCATGCTCTCAAAGACCTAAAATTAAATGGTGTGAAGACTCCAGTTTGGTTTTATTCCTATCACCCAGGGCAAAATGATGGAATTCTAGAATATCATGAGGATAGTAGGATGTAGGGAGAAGGAGTAGGAGGCAGGAAACATGAAAAGGGCACAACCCATGTGTCTCCCTTGGTTTTGGCCAAGTTGAGCAGCGAAATGAAGGCAGTATATTAGCCAGTACAGTTGTGTAAAAGATGCAAGGTGCATCTGTCATGCTTCACAGGCTGCAGGAGCTGTTATCCTTTGCGAGAGGCAGAATGTTTCACCGGGAATATTTGAACCATTCTGGTCTTGTTGTAGAAATGGGCTCTTGGGTTTGGTACCCAGTCAGCCCCCAGGTGCAGCAGGGGCTGTATCTGCAGAGTCCCCCTGGGTGACACAGCCCTGTGTTGGGAGAATTCACTGGCCCAGCCCAGCAGCTCATACATTCCCTGGGGCAGTCAGGGCAGTCACCCACTGGGAGAACTGGTGGTGAAGCTGGGGCCAGGGTCAAACTGAGCAGGAGCTTCTAGATACCTTCCAGCTGGGAGCTGAGCAATAGCTTCCAAAAACTGAGGATGCAAATCTCAGTGCCCTCCCAGCCAGCTGCAGTGTGTGGTGCAGCTCAGGACTAACGAGATTTGGAGGAGAGGATTTTCAACCAGAGCAGATGTATCTGGCAGCAGTAGATGTGACAGTCCTGGGCAAATTCTCATTTTGAATGTGGTTTCTGTCTCAGGAAACAGACACCTGCAGTTTGTTTTGTGTGCATGCACACATACAGGTGGTCCCCAGTTTCCCTCCAGGATTTCCTGCATGCTAAACATGGCCAAAGACTGTCAGGGTTTTTTCCACCACCAAACAACGGAATCTAATGGGCTCCTTGAATCAAGATTTGAATGCATCAGATAATCTGCCCTTATCTAAATGCAGTCTGTTGTGTTCTCCTGGCTCTTGGCAGCAGCTCAACCCTGCCGTGCCCTTCTCACCCCAGCAGCCCCTTCTGATAAAGGCTGCTTGTCAGATAAATCCACTGTGGCCTTGGGGTGAAGGCCTTTCCAAACTCTGAACTCCTTTGGCTGAGGGTGGTTTTTTCACACCATTTGTGGCAGCCCAGCATTTGAAGAGGGTGTTTCAGGCTGGGATTTGGCCACGGGAAGCAGGAGTCAAGTTGAGCAGGAGCTCTTTAGTTCTGTGCCCTAGCTCTTTAGGGCACAGAAGAGGGGAGGACAAATGGGCTGCCAAAAGCCCCAGTGAGTTCAGTGTGCAGCAAGGTCTTTGGGTGTTCCTGTCCCATGCACTGGTGGCCAACACAACATGACCCCTCTGTGATCCCGCTGGGGATGGGGGCACTGGAGGATGCCTTGGGCAGCTGTGGGAGTCAGAGACCCATCGGCACAGAAGACAGACTTCCAGAAGCACAAGAAGCTTCTGGTCCTTCTGGAGATGACCTGCAGACCTGGGGCAGTGGGGGGCAAATCTCCCATTGTGTTGGGTGTGGGAGCAAAGCGTTGGATGCTCCAAGGAATATCATAATTGAAATTCTTTGTCAAGGGCCCTCATGTTTATCTTGGAGAACTTGAAAGAGTTATGAATCTGCTGAGTGTGTATCAGGCTGGGGTGGAGGGCACAAGAACAATGATCATTGCTGTGGCAGGCAATATATTATGGCTGGCTTGCCAGCTTGGAAAGTGAATGCGATTATTCTTTGTGTTTGCTTTAGCAGGGATAAGAGACTGTTTTGCTTTCTCAGGTGTTTTCAGTCTTTTAACTCTGCCTTTGTCTTGCTAGGTTTGGGAATTAGCTCCTAAGTGTTTGTGCATTCCTCCTTCTCAAGCTGGAGGTTATTTGTGTGTTTGTGTGGAATGAAGCAGGTTTTCTGTATGGGATATTACCTCATGCTTTCTTAATTGCTTTGCTGCTGCTGCAGTTTTGGAGGGAAGTGGCACAAAGAAGATGAAGCAGCATTTCTGTTTGAGAGGAATGAAACCCAAAAGTGTGCTGTTTATTTAAGAAGCTGTTGCCAGGCTTGTGAAATCAGCCCTGGTTTGCATAGTTCTCCTGCTGCGAGAGAGGGGAATAAAAAGAAGGTATTCCAGTTCAGGTTAAAGGACTAACAGGCAATACAGTCACCTGAGAAGGAGACAAATAGGTCCAAACAGTGGCATTCAGAAAACCATGGCAAAAATTTTGTCCTTTCTTCTTGCATAAGCTGTCACCCTGCTGATGTGGCTCTTTGCTTCTAGAACAGAATTGCTTTGCATCTGGCCAGCTCAGAGCTGGGGCATGGAGCATAAGTCTGTCAGTCCTCATCCATGCAGCTATGCCCTTAGCATGACATTATCACCACATGTGCAGCTGGTAATAATTTTTTGGGGGAGCATTATCGAGTTTGACATTGACATAGTAAGGACTTCGTAGGATATCTCCAGACTTTGTTCCTGCAGGGGAGAGGAGCCATGCTGTAATAATTCACCATCTGATTTACCTAGAGATGTCACATAATGTTCCCTCTAAATGGCCTGCATGAGTACTGGATGGGTAGAGAGCGTTATTTTTTGTTTCTTAATTCGCTGGGAATAATTCATTGGCTGACAGCTGTGCTGGTGACATGAGTAGGTGCACCCCTCCAAAACAAGCCCTGACAATCCGCTCAGCACCCAATTTGGCTCCACGGCATCTGTGCACTTGTAGTGTCTCTGTTACGCAACCTCTGGGCCTCTACCCACAGCCTGCTGACATTCATTTATTCATTCGATTTCATCTTCGCAAGCAGCAACCGCTGTCATTTCCATATTACCAAAGGAGGCTGGGAACATGTTGACACAAGGCTTGGGCTCATGTCTGTGCTCAGAGAGCAGATGGGGAAAACTCGGTACTCATCAAGGAAAAGAGGGTATTTAAGGACATCTTCCCTTTGTGCAGAGGCTCTGCTGGAAGAGATGATCAGAAGTGGGACTTGGTTCCTTGAGACAGGTCGGAATAAACGTTTTGTCCTATTTTTGCAAAATAAAATTCCAGTTTATATGGGTGGGAAGAGACAATATCTTTGCGATGTTCAGTACAAACAATCCAAATGTTCTAAATATCTGGAACAAAAATGAACCTGAAAGGCCAAGTAAGAAGCAAATATTCTTGCTCTTGATGCTCCAAAGGACCTGGGATCCAGTCTCCCTTGGTAAAAATTAGTAAAAACACTGGAGCATTTGAAAATGGCACTTCCAGCTCTGCAAAACAGCGAGGAAGCTCCAAAGTCCTTAGAAAAGGCAAATTTTCCAGCTTTTTTTCCCTATAGCTTTGTGCCTAGAAGTACCCTTTGTTGTGTGAGGAATGGACAGCTTGCAGTAGGCACACAAAAAAAGACTTAGAAGTGATTTTTGGACTGGGTAGTTTCATGTTTGCCCAGGACTCTTGGGAGTGGACTGGACGGCTCTTACTTGAATTCTTCCTGTACTTGTCTGTCCAGCAAATGCTCTTCTATTCAGTCCACATCCCCACATGTGTCTCACCCATTCCTGGTTTGATCTATCAGCTTGACACAAGAAATACGGTGTAGATACATTTCTTATCTGTATTACAGGATAAAAACTGCTTTTTAATTCTGCCATTTGGAGAGGAGAGTAAAAGTGGATAAAACCCTCCATAAAAAGGTGAGACCAGCAGGTGCCATTTCATTTTCTGTCATTGCTGATTCTGGAGAAAGATGGATCTTGGCTGGGAGACAAAACCACGGAACGCCTATTGAATAATATTCTACAGGTGAGAAAGGCTGCAGTGATAAGAGAAAAGAGGAGCTTTCTGGAGGCAAAATGCAGGTCACTTGGCAACCCTGATTTTAACCTTAGAATATCTTCATTTGACCTGTCACAAACCAACCAAGGCTCTGAAATGATCCACTTTATCTCCTCACAGGTAATAATCCTGCCACCCCGTAATTTTTATCCAAAGCAGTTATGCTGTAAAAATGTGATGACTGCCTCTGCAGCACTCACCTGCTTCTATAATGGGATAATTGCACTTAAAAGTAATGTGTTTTTAATTTCATACTATTATTGGGTTGCTGGTAGATAAATATATAGGAGATGGTCTAATAAAGCAATTTGAAATCTCCCACAGTGAGCTGTTGGAAGGACATATCAACTACAAGCAAACAGCAGAGTCCTAATCAATATTTGCAGAATTGCTAGAGAGGAGATGAAGAGGGGAGCTAAAATGGGATGGCCTGTCCCTCACTTTGATGCTTTGACAAAAGCTCAGGGCTTGGGCTCAACCTGGGGTCAGCACTTCTGCTATCCTGCTTATGCAAGACCCAGGAATTGTGGCTTCTAGTCCTCACTCTGCCCGAGATGGTTGTTTTTGAAGCCAAGTGACTCTTGTGTCACCACAAGTGAGGCCAAAATTATTCCCTTCCCTCCTCCTCTGGTAAGGCGTTGATAAGAAATGTTCTTTGAGCACCTGCAAGTGTTGGGTGCTGCCAAACTCCCTGTTGATATCTCCTGGGCTCACTAAAGACCAAATCAAGTGCTCAGCAAGCTTGGACTTTGATACCCTCTTCCACTAATGAAGACCAATACGTATTGCTTGGTCAGCCTTGCATCGTTTGACATGAAAGCTGAGCTGCTGTGCTCCTGCCCTGTGCCTCCAGGCATGAAGGCCGGTGAGGAGCAGTACCTGGTCTCTCCTCTGTGGGGTAACTAACCAGGGCAGTAAGAGGAGCTGTCTCCACACGGGTAAGGCACTGCAGTGAGAAATGGGCTCTTAGTCCTTCACTCTGTGTGTTTTGTCCATGGCCCTTTCTTTCTGTGCAAGGATTTCTCCCATCACTGGAGGCACAAGCTTTTTTTTTTTCCTATTATTCAATTTCTGCTTCACTCCCTTCATTTGGAAAGGAGGGGATGCAGAACAATGCTGGATCTCCAGCTCTCCGGCATTCTTTGATTTCCCATATTGTCCAAAAACTCTGTCATCTCAGTCAATAGCATACTCAGCCCTTCAGCCATGCAGGGAGCATCAGCTCTCTTGTTAGTCTTCAGCTACTCAGTTCTTTACGCTGTTTTTGCTTTCCATTTTTATATCTGGCTTACAGCCATATTTTTCACCTTATGGAAATCCTACCCCGTGTGTTCAGGTCTTAGTGGAGACACATGCTGTTTGTCAAGCAGCCTCTCCAGCTGCTTTCTTTCAATTCATCTCTTCTTAGAATTCAGCCCTTGACTTTCATACCAGGTAGGATTGCAGCAGCCAAACCCTGCCAGATTCACATTGAAAATTCTGTATCCCATGTACATGGAAATAATTTAATAGCCCTGAATGTGAAGGGAGCACAGATTCTTCTGCATGGGATGGAGTTTTGATTCTGATTAAGCTCCTAAAGATAGTGTTACTATACTTTGGTACTGAATTTTTGGAAAAATTATTTTTGACTAATATTTGTAAAGAAAGAAGTTCCTTTATTTTTCTTTATGCTCTGTGGCTCAAGTATAGGATAACCAGTTCCATCTATCCATTTAATTAATGCTCACAGGGCAGCACATAGAGCTGCCCAGCAATAGGAAATATGACATTTGACTCAGCAAACCAAAAATCAAGGTAGAAAAGTGATTAATGTTATTTAAAAATGCAATTACCATTTGACCCAAGGCAGGTTTGGATCTGTTATGACTGCTGAAGAGATGCAGGCTGGATGTGAAAGGCACTTGATGCTGCTTGTTCTGGGTAAACTGTAAATGTTTTGTGACTTCTTTCACCTTAGCAAAAATGCAGTGCCAACCTGTTACAGGAGCACACTTAATTGCTCCTTAACAACAGTTTCATTGTTGGTTGAATAGGCACTGTGGCCTTGCCTTCCACCCCCACCCCTGCCCGCAGAGCTCTTGACATTACAAGCTATTGATGGATGAGCTTGTTTTAACCAGTTTTGAATCCACTTGAACAGTACCCGTTTGAGAGTTCAGTGCTGATGTGACTGAGTTCAGGTGCTGAGGGAGAGGAGGGTGCTGGCAGAAGGGAAAGGAATTCCAATGGGAAAATCAGTTGGAAGGGAGAGAAAGGCGGTGAGGAGAGACGTCAAGACCCAGCTGGTGGGGAAGAATCAGAGGCAGAGCTGAGAATGGAAAATGTAGTACAGGTGGGGATGGGAGGGAGGCACATATTTGGCTTATTCCTGAAGCTGTACTTAGCAGTGGATTTTCTTCTTGTCTGAAAAATAACTTTGTTAAGGATGTGAAATCTGTCTTGCAAGGAAAAATACCTGTTGTATATGTGATGGGCTGAAAAAGATGATGAACTTGATGTTATGTTTCTGACCACAAAAACTTAGGGGTTTGACTTTTTAAAGAAATCGTGTCCTCCCTCCCCACCTTTTCCACTCTGCTCTCTCAGCTCAGGCAGATGGAAGAGCAGGATTAGCACAGACACACAACTTTGACTGACATGCAAAAGCCAGTTTTCACCTCAAGGGAACTGAAAAATATCACCAGACACACGTTGGATTATATAAGGTCAGGTGCTGCATAAGACCACACTGATCACTGCCACGTGCTGAGGGACCATCCACTCCCACCAAGGGCTGGTGAGATCAGCAGAGGGGGCTTAGGAGAAGTTAAGGTGACATAAATTAATCTCCTATTGCTTCTGGCATCTCTTCCAGCATATAAGCTCCCTCTCAGCACCACTCAGTAGTATTAATACCTGCTCCACTCCTTGCATCACGTCTGGATGGCTGGCAGGATATAATAGAGGACAGGAAGGATTGTATTTCTCTGTCTCCACTCCACTGCTCAGGAACTGGAGATGAGCCATGCTTGCTTTGATGGTAATTTGAAGGTAAGCCTTTGCTTGAAGCACTGCCACCAAGTCAGTTGTACAAGCAAAGCTGATCTGAAATCCAAGCCCCTGATAAATCACTTCAATGCTGACCTAATGAGTTCTTCATGACAAGAAGATTTCTGCAGTGGCTCATTCAACAAGATATTTTTTATTTTCTATACCAGTGGTAAGGACTGAAGAAATGATTTCACACAGACAAATGAGGAGCAATGGCACTTTGTGAGATTAATTGGTGACTCGATTGGTCTCACTGTCAAACACCAGATGTTCTGGCTTTTGTAAAAAAAAAAAAAAGTGGCTTAATTTAGATTTACTTCATTAGCTGCTGATGTCAGTGCATTCCACCCTATTCAAATAATTGATAAGACTCATGTCTTTCCTTCCCAAGAGACTCATTTTCCTCCTTGAATTAATTATGAAAGGTTGATTTGAGGAGGAGTGGGACAAAAATCTCTAACCCTGCTTTCTTTCTTTCCTCCTTGTAGAGGAGAAGCGTATCAGGGAAGGTCTGGATCCACATGACTCGTGGACAGGGGAACAATGCCAGCCCTTTGGGGCTCCTCAGCCCATGCCCTGTGCAGAAAACCTCCCTCCTGAAGCAGACCTGAGGTGAGGGGCCACCGCAGCCTGTAGTGACGCTGCCAGGGCTCCATGGGCCCCACTCAGCACAGGGGAGTGAGTCTGCAGCAGCACGTCTGGAGTGCTGAAAACAATATTGCCAGCACTGTGCCTAGGGCTTGAAGCACCAGCAAAAAGTGTCAGTGTCTCTTCTACCTCATTGTGGGAGGACTGAGGTGGGGAGGCAAAACGGCCGTGCAGCTGCCAGCTCTGTCCTGCTCTTTCCTCCTGGGTTCCCAGCCCCGGATCCTGTTCTCTTGCACTGAGCTTCAAGACCTCAGTGTAACATGCAGATGGAGCTATTTGAGGTCTTTAAAAAGTCGTATCCTAGATGACTAATTATTGTGAGCTGACTAATAGCAAATGCTTCTGGGCACAGCTGTACCTACAATAGCCAAACATCTTTCTATTTGCTAAAAATGAAGGTGAAAAAAGAAATTTTTGCCTAAGATGGAACTTTTTCCAGGTCAAGTCTCTTCTTATTTGACTGTTAATCTTGAAGTATTACATAAAGTTTGGGGCTGTGACAAACTTCTGCAAAGTCAGATCTGAGTTAATTAAAAGGAAAACCTTTCTCTCTGGAGGCTCTGTGTCAATCTGGGCAACACAGGGCCACCCCATGGGATCTTCCCAAGGAGACACCTCACACACCTGCTGCTGTGTGTGCAGGGCTTTGGGTCTCTCTTTGGGGGAGGATGCAATGACTTCCCTCTGAAATCTCCACAAAGCCCCAGCAGGCTCTGCTGAAATAGAAGGTAAAAAGCACTACTTTAAACAGACTGCATGATTTTGTATTGATACCTGCCCTCTACAGTGAAATTTAAAGTTGCTGTTCAAGGTGAATGCCCAGGGTGCCCAGAGAATCAAGGCTGAATTGTCCAGCAGCTGCAGGAGTGGCCACATTTTTTGCTGAGATGCTTGGCTTTGCAGCAGTGGAAGCTTTTCTCATATCCACCATGTCCTAGCCTGGACTGCTGACCCCACAGTCTCCCCCAGAAAGAGATATTTCATTGCCCTTTTGGACCATATTTCTGTGGATTATTTTTTCCCTTTCTTACCAAGAAAGTTCCCGTGTTGGTCAGACTTGTCAAGATTGGGTTTCTCATTAACATTTTTGTTTTCCCCTTTCTCACAGGAATTTCCTTGTGTTGTGCAAAGACCTTGTATTCTCTGTGGGAGCCTTTGGCAGCTTCCTTCAGGGCTCAGAGAAAGAAAGATGAGGCCACATCCATGTGTATTTTCCAGCGTCCTTCTGTTTCTGTGAAGGAGCACCTATAGGAGCTACAGACCTTGCGCTTGTAAAGGCTGCAGAGGATGTGTAGCAAGGAGGAGGAAAACCCTCCTGGCTGCTGTAATTCAGCATTGCTCTGTTGGCTTGTGACCCCAGGCATGCTAACAAATTGTGTGTGTCAGAGGCAGTAAGTGATGTGAAAACAGAAGATCACTTTGTGTCATTTAAAATCACAAAAGGTTTAAAATATTTGCCAGGCTTCAGTCAGTTTACACAGGATGACTTTTCACTTTTATGTGTGGTAATGGATATGTGCTTGGATGTAAAAGCTTCCTAATAGCCACCATTTTAGGAAGCTCATTCCACAAAGGAGTCTCAAAACCGGACTCATTTTGCCACACTGGCACTTTTATTGGCACGTGAACCATGAGCTTTAAACAATGATTTAAAGAAAAGTTTATTGATGTTTCAAGCTAACTCAGGCTGCTGTATATATATATTTTTTTTAATGGCAAAACCCAGGCTACACCAGCAGAGATGGATTTAATTCATTTATTTGTTTTATTTTCTTTCTGGGCTGACGTCATCTTCTTCCCATTTAACCTTTTGCTGACTCAAGCAGTGGTAATCAATGGTTGACACCTTTGTGTCTTTAATTGTAGGCTGACATCTGATTGTAGGAGCAGTGCATTCATTGTAATAACCAGGAGAAGAAAGATGTGTGACATTTTTGGGAGGGAAGGTGCATGCATGATAAAAAATTAGGCAACTACTTCAATTCCCTATTGACAGTCATGCCGAGCTTATCTACCATCTCATCATGCCTGTGTTGAGCTATCAACAGCTGTGATATCACAGCTGTCAGCTCCTCCAACCTTGAGACTTATGATTAACAGGATTTCCTCTTTGGTTATTAAAGTAATAACAAGAGATGCTCTGTAGGAAGCAGCAGAATCTGCAGCAATTGTATGTGCTGTTTCCCTGAGATACACCTGCACTCGTTTGCTGGCAAAAGGCATTAAGCACCACACCTTTAGGACCTGTAGGCAGGCAGAGCTTCAGGGGCTGCAGCTCACCAGAGGCCAACAGGGCGAGCTCCCTCAATTTCAAGGCAGACCAATACTGAAACTTTGGCTCTGTTTTAGCTCTTTGGTGTTTTTTCTCTGGTGGGATCTAGAGTCAGCCACGGCTCTGGGGTGGACGTGCTGGGACTTTCCTGTGAACTGACTACACTGAGGACATCAAAGGGACTTTGAATTACTAAAGTGGCCTGACATTGGGTGTCTACAACATGCGCCAAATAAGACAACTTTTGAAAAGGATAAATTTAGATCTGATGAATAAATAAAAGAGTTCAGAAACTAATTTCTCCTCAACCTTACATACCCTCAGCAGGACAGACTGTGCCATCATGTTAGACTTTGACTTCCACCTTCCTGTGGACTCCAGACAGGTCCTTCTGGTTCCCTGGTGCACCATCCTTCCCATTACCCATGGAAGGGGCTGGCATCAACTCCCCACTGCTTCCAGAGCTGCCCCAATCCTGCCTGCCACATCCAGCCCCTCCACCAGGCTGTATTCATGTTGGTGCCTGGCAGGCAGCACACGCTTCCTCCCCACCCATCACCTGGGATATGACAGCTGTCACGAGTCTTTTTAAGAGGGCATGGATCCCATCATAAGTACTGGGAATACTCCTGGGTGTCCCAAATGTGGCAATTCCTATTTAACTCGTCAGCAATCTGTATTTCCCCGTGTGTGTTGAACTTGCTCGTGGCAGCAGTCATTGCCAAGAACACCTCTGCTTTCTGCCTTTATTGTCTGTATGTATCACCAGGGCACAATAGCAACCAAAAAGCCAACCAATTCTTTTTTTTTCTTTTTCAGCCATTCTTTGGTGTCAACTCCAAAACAACCCCTTGCTGTTTAGCCAGGAGCTGAGAAGCACAGTGAGGTTCTGTGTCACGGCTGCGTGTTAGGGAGTCCCCAAACATGGGAAGTTCTTTGTCTGGTCCCAGTGGATTGTAAGGTCTGTAGCTATTCCTTTTCTGCTGTGTTCTGTCTGGAAAATTAAATTACTGCTCTGCCTTTTCTAGAAAGATTCAGGGTAAACTGGGCCAGATTCTCTGCTAGAATCAGCTGGGCCCACTAGAAATGATCAAGCAAAACTGAAATTTGGCATTCTGTGGTCCAGCTCCAGTATGGATGGCTGCCTGTCTATCCATCAATGTGCACATATGTATTTGTCTGTCTTTCTATCTGTATTGTCCTGTAGCCAACTACTACACCCATATATAAAATTATATTTCAGTCCTGATTCACAGAACTATTTAGTGCCTTACAAATCCCTCTATAATTCTGGACATTTCGTCTTTTTTCCTGATATTTTTGGTGCAAATCTAACAAATAAACAGAAAAGTCTTTTCTGTTTTACTGGCTGCTGTAATCAACCAGCTGTAAGACGAGGTGGCAAAGTTTTTTCTATTTTGTTTAGAGTGAGTAATGCTTTTCTCTCCTTCCATGTGGCAGAAAAAAGGCCTTGGTAATGTAGAAGCTTAGATTTTCCTTTGAAAGTGCCTCTAGTTGGCTTACAAGACAAATGAATGTGGTTCACTTGCATTAAAAAATGTTGTATAGCCTTTCTATACAATGAAAATGATGTGTGACATGTAAATAATATGGAGTCAAACTTGCATCCATTAACATTTGTGAAAGGAATAACAAAGGAAAATGATGCTGCGAGCGATTTCTCGCCTGACCTGGGGCTTTGCAGTTCATCAGATTAGTGGTCCTCTCCTGCTTTCCAGCTCCAGCTTATTTCAGGCCAGCATGCCTCAGTGCACAGCTGTGCACTGTGGATTCTTAGACTAACACTAAATGGGCAGTTTCCATTGGAGCTAAACTGATTTAAGCACCAAGGTCAGAATTCTTCAATATCTGAGATGCCACTTGAGGGACTTGGATGTGGCCATGCTCACATCCTCAGGCAGGCTTGGAAATCAAGGAACCCATATCAACTCTTTAAGAATTTTTTCTTAATCTTTCTAGGCTAAAATTTAGTTCCAATTTGATTCCTTGCATGTTAGGTGTTTTGGACTTCATATATAAACTTCTACACCTTTTTTTTTTCCTAAAAATTGATTTCCCATTAAGAATGAACATCTCCCAGAAATGCTTTGTCTTTTGTCCATTTTTTCTTACCTTGAGAAACACTTATCTTTGTGCGCTTGTTTACTCCTAAGATGAAAAAGTACCTTTTCCTCCCAGTCACCATGTACAAATCTACAATAAAAATGAGGCGCATAAGCCATCAGAGACATAGCTACAGGCAAGAAGCAAAGTGGGCTTAGTGACCTTGATGTGCACGCTGGAGTTGTTATGGCAACAGGCAAGTGAAATGACTGTTGCTAAGGCTCAGAGAAATAAAGCAATCTCAGTCACTTAATGGTCATTATTCTCTAGTAACTTAATTTTGAGTTCGCTGCAAGCTCAACTGCAAAGTGAATCATCAAACCACCCTAAATACTTAGGAGAAATATGAATGAGAGGGGTTTTCTTTGCATTCCTCTTCCCCTGAGCCCGTTGAGTGACACAGTCGGGAGCAGCCACAGAGGTTTTAGAACAGTGGGTGAACCAGGGAGATAATTCCTGGTGGCTCTTAGGAGCCGTGCTGTGACACAGAGTGCAGGAGCAGTGGATGGTGCATGCTGAGCCCCTGGAAGAGCAGAAAGAATAATTTTATTTTTTTCATTGAAAAATAGTGATTTTCAGCTTATATTTACAAGCAACAAATTGTAGTATCCCCGACAATACTAGAAAGTTTGACTATCTTCTTCCTTTCCTCCAATTGACTTATTTGCTTGATGGAAAAGTAGGGAGATTTTATTCTTGCATGACCAGAGCTGATTTGGCTGTTCATCTTAGGTGTGTGAGGACTGGACTAAAGTGTAGTTAAACTGGGTGAAAAATAATTAATTTTACTGGTGATTTTAACAGCTAAAGACACCCTTTAAGCAAGTGGCATCTTTTGGCATGAATTTTGTAAACCTTAAGGAGGTTTTGGGGGTTTAGCAGAATAGAATATTGTCAGACTTCAAGAAAACAGCAAGTGTACAAATAGCAATGCCAGTTTTCATTGAAGATGGCAAAATAAAAGAGCCATGAAAAATCTTAATCCCAGTAACATTCATGGAAATTGAATGCACAGTGGGAAACTGTAGTAAAATTGCATTTTGCTGTGAGAATGAATAGCACCATACATTTGGAAAATCACTGTTCCTGAATTCTTTCATAGACCAAAGCCAAAAAGGAGGGGATCCTTTCCCTAAAATAAATCCACAACCCCCCCGTATTACACACACACCACCAAATGCCTCTGAAATGTCACTGAGGGCTCCCGTGTCCTGTTGCCAGCTTGTGAATTAGTGAAGATTTTTCCAAAGGCTAATTGCCAACCCCTTTTGATTCACAGTTAATTTCCAACAAGGCCAGATGTGAATTTGCAGTTCAGGCCTTGATATTGTCCCAGAAAAAGCAGTGGCATCAGCAGCTGAAAGCAGTCATTACGCGTTTGTTCCCGCAGCAGACTGATTGCTCATCAAGGGAGCAGAGCCTGCACAGGCTGAGCTGGATGCAGAGCTATACATATGTATTCCCTCTTGAAAATGGACACAATCAGGCCATTCATGCATCCTGCCAAGATGCCTCATGGTTGCAGATGCCCCGGGTGATTGCAGGAAAGATTTTCTTCTGTGTCTGTATAAGCTGGCATTTATCGGGGATGGTCTCTGTTGAAATCAGTAGTATTTTACTGAAATGCAGATGGAATTGGAATCCATCTTGAGGATGGAAGCCAGTTCTATGGAGGGCATTAGGACTGGTGCCCCTGAATTTGTGGGGGTTTGAAATTGTTCCTGGCCCATCTCAGTGATGCCAGGCTGTGGGATGGAGGCGAGGGCAGGGAGCGCTGTCCTCGGGCACTGCTGCTGCTTCAGCACTGACAAGGGGGCAGTGGCTGCACAGCTGCATTTAGTTAAGGCTACTCTGCCATAGAAATGTTGTTGCAGGGTTGCTTTCTTGGGGTAGTTCTGTCACAGCTGGATGTTTGGCATGGACACATTTCTGCTCAGCCCCAAGAGAGTTAGTCAGGGTGGAGGAAAGTGCTGCTTTCCTCTCACCTGCCAAGGAGATGCTCTGGGGCTAATGCACCTGCTGCCCCTGTCACCCACGTGCCAGGATCTCCCCCAGCATTCCCCCCTTGATGGGAAACCCCATGGCCACACTGCTCAAATTCAAGGAGGGCACATACGGAGTTGAGCATATTTGTGAGGTGACACAGGCACTATTCAAGAAGCTAATGTCATACAGAAAAATAAGGGCACCAGTGCTACCATTTTCTTTCAGAGGTTTACATTTTACTTGATGTCAAGGCTTGCAGAGCAGACCCTTTCTCTGCTGTGCTAAGGGCTTTGCTGCAGTCTGATGTAGAGACTTCAGTGCCTCTCTGACTACCCCATATCAGTGATCTTAGTAATTCCACTTAGTTGCTAAGGCTCCTCTTGTATCCAGGACTCTTTCATGTGCTTTTTTTAAAACTCAGGCCAACAGAATGTTGGCGGGACTTCCAGCAACTAAGTGTAATGAAAGTATTCTTTAATTTTTTTTTTTCATTACTTAAATTAACTTTAATCATTAACTTAAATTTTTATTGAGAATGTTGTTGCTAAACAGCCAAGCTGATGACAAAGCAAAGCTTTTGCATGAATATCCAGGACAGCAAAAGCAGTGGTGGAAATAGCCATTGTCCTTGACGTAAGCTGCAGTGTATTCCCACTCACATGGGAGATTTCAATTGTATCAGCAGAAGAGGAAGAGCTGCAAGAGATCTGCCCCATCATTGTGTCACCAAGGGATAAAAAAGGTCACACTTGTGATGCCTTGGTGTGACATGTGAACCTTTCCTTTGACTGTACAATTATGTGTGAAAATAGGAAGGTTTGAAATGGCCCATGAAGGTGTTAGTTCAGAAAGAAAACCCTTTTGTTTTTTCTTTTTGAGGGAATGAAATGTATTTCAGCTGAACCCTCAACTTGCTGAATTTTCTATTTTATTCTTTTCACCTTTGAAAATCCCTTTCCCTTTTACTTCCCTATGCATCCTTCAGCAGGACACCCCAAGCCAATGCATCTGCCTATAACAGGGACTTTATTTTACTGATCAATGGCATCAGAACTGCAGCATTTAAAGTTTTATGGCATTCTCTGATTTAGTGGGGTTTTTAATAATATATTGTGCTTGAGACCTATCTCTGTGATTGAAATGTCACTTGGAGGCAACGTGGCCTCTTCTTGGGAGAGCAGGAGTAAGAAAGGTCAAACTTGAAAAAAGGAAGGAGGGAAAGAAACAAAAAGCTGGTGGTGACCAACTGCTTGGGAAAAGCTGTGTCTATGAGTAGCTGTTGGGAACATCCACACCCTTCCATCACCTTCCCTGATGCATTGCCATCTGTTGCAGATCAAAGCCAGTAGCAGTTTTTACCTTCCTGTTCCAAACATTGCGATGTATAGAGGGTAAATTTTTTTTTTTTTTGCACGTTTATAATAAGAGATGGCTATCATTTTCAAAACCTTCTTCTAAATATAAAAGGAAAAAGGTCAAAAGGTAGCAAAAAGGGCTTATCTTTTCACTGTTAGATAGTGTGTGTATAACATCACACATCCCAGCTGTGAAGGAAAGCCAGTGGAAGTGGTGTGAGCTCATCCCTAGCCCACTGGATCCATTTAGCTCTTGCAAGGTGTTTGGGTTCATTCCTTGAAAAATACAGTTTGATTGCAACTGCAAACAATGCAGTTTCCTTTTTGAGTATGTTCGGGCAACAGCTACCAAAGCTGCTGTGCTCATAGCTGACACAACTAAGTTGTGGAGTAAAAGTTGGTGTTGTTACTTGTGCACTGTTTGTTCCTGCACACTTAATCAACACCCCTGTTCAATACCTCACTGCTTTTGTTCTTGGCATTGTTATTGCTGTGTCAGGTGTTGGAAAGAGCAGAAGAGGCAAATAGAGATTTAATTTTAAAACTGGACTTTGTCTTGAAGTAGTGGAAGAATCTATATAAATCAAGCTGGTTGTGTTTTCTGTACAACGGTAGCTGCCAACACTTTTTTCTGCATTCTTGATTAAGAGTGTCCTGTAAAAGGCCCTTGTGGAAAGCTTGGGGCACTGGAGAGTAGTTTGACTGTCTTGTCTATGCCATGTGCCAGAAATTCACTGGGTTCTTTGATTTTTTTGCCAGAGTTTTGGATTGCAGGCATGAAACACAAAAATGGCATAAAATAGTTTTCTTATTTATTTGGTGTCTTTGATTAGGGAAAAAATGATCCTTTTGTTCCCAGAAGCAGCATTTTGGGAGAAAATGCTCAGTTTATTGATTTAATACCAAGTGTGCTCTAGCCCCTGGCTTCACCTCTGCCTGAAAGCTACTCTGACTGGGGAGGGAGATTTGGTCTATCCCTCTGCATCATTCAGATTAAGGCTTGAAATAGTCATGAAGGATGTCGGTTCATACCAACCATCATAGCTCCTGGAGCGGAACTTGTCTCTCTTTGTTTGTAAATAAGTGCAGATTTTACAAGAGAGATTAAGGAAAGAGATGTTCTTTTCTATTTGCAAATAAAATAATAAAAATAATTTAGGATGAAATTCTTTACTGTGAGGGTGGTGAGGCACTGGAACAGAGAAGGTTGTCTGAGACCAGCAAAATTCCAGAGAATGCCTGGAAGTGTTCAAGGACAGGCTGGGCAGGCCTCTGAGCAATGTGGTCTTGTGGAAGGAGTCCCTGCCCATAGCAGGAGGGTGAAATGAGATGATCTTTAAAGTCTCTTCCAACTCAAACCATGCTATTACTCAGTAACAGGTGATGGAGAGTACAGAGGTCCTGGGTTTCTGTAGAACCAGTAAAATTTGCACTATAAACAAGGTTCTGTGGGGTGCTTTTGATGGGAAGGTTTAAACCAAGAAAGAAAGGGAAATCGCCTCCCCTCCACACAAAACATATGGGCAGGATGTCCCTGAAAGTGTCGTGTGGAAGGAAGGGATGGTTTGTTTTTCTCCACTGAAGGTGTGGTGCTTTGTCCACGAGACCTTGGTTGAACCTTACAGCGCACAAAAGCTCCGGGGGCTTCCCGAGCCTCAGACCACTTGAACATTTCAGTTGGATGTTAACCTAAACATCCTGAAAACGGCTGATCTGCTGCTATACCCTTCTCTTGGTGCTTGTTAGACTCACAACCCAGCTGCCTTGGAGAGCTGTCCAGAGAAAAATGCTTGCAGCATGGGCAATCATGTCGGCAGTCAGTAATCAATCAGCTCCCTTGTGTAAACACAGAGCCAGCCATTGATTGCTTGCAGCTCTGCAAACGATTGCTGCACCAACGGGCCCCAGGGCTCTCAATGGACTAGAAATTCATAGTTGCTATTTGGATCCGGTCACCTTTCATCCGACTCAGAAAGTTAAAAATAAATTAGTTTTTTGGTACCAGGATGCTTATAAAATCAACCTTCTTTAGTGCAGTCCAAAAGCTCTCTCTGGTGAATAACTTGCTGAGCGGGAAAGAGAGCTTTCTGATGCTGTTCTTCTGTAACTGCTCTGCTGCTGCCTTCTGCACCTGTGCCGAATCTGGCCAGGAGTAAGTGCTACAAAGAGGGGAGAGAGCAGATTTGTGCCTGTGTAATTTGTGTCAGGTTTGACTGGGGAAGGAGATGCTAATGAAACTATGAACCACAGTCTGTGCTCTTGAGTAGTTTGTGCCAGGTTTATGCATAGTATGGTTATGCTGGAAGCACTTTGGAAAGTTCAAGGGAAAAAGATCAGGGGGAAAGAACACCTCTGGATGTTTTTGTTGAAGGTCTGAAAATGTAATCTTTTCAATTTTTTTTTTTTCATGGCCATCCTGTGGAATGGTGACATAGTGAGCTGCAAGAGAAGGGAATTGTGCTCAGTTCCTCTCACTGAGAAGAATGAAGCTTTCAAGGTGACAAAATACATTAATATTTTTCTATTTGTCAATTTGTTGGCAGTTTTTCAAACAGTTCTAATGCAGCTCTGCCTGCTCTGTGTGGCAATAGCAATATGGAGATAAAGCAGCTTTACAGGGCTGTGTGTGCCCTCCTGGACAGTAAGATTAGTTGCTTTTTAAATAGTTTCCAGTATGTAAAATGACACAACTGAATTGGAGACAAACATGAAGTAGATCTCTCCACTCCTATTAATTATATATATTCTCAGTCAAGTGCCTGCTCAAAGCAGATATATCTTCACAGTAGTCTGGAAAGTGTATCTAATCTCTTCCTCCTTCAAATGTAAAATATTCCCCTCTGTAACTCAGGTACTGTCCTGCAGGATGGTTACTCACCCTGGGAAATCCCACGTCCAGAGAGCTCATACTGGAAAACCCTAGTGGGGCTGGAGCACTTCAGCTCTGAGACCAGCAAGATACCTCTGTGCATTACCAGAGCCCTAAAGACATCCTCTCCCTGACACCCTTTCTCTCCCCTCCCCACAAATTCCTGGTTCCTTCCCCCTCCATGGCTGCTTTGACTTGTGGCCTCTTGGTAGCTAGCACCACTTTTTCAGAGTGACCCTTAAATTCACTTTCACAGTGTGAATGTGTTGCCTCTTGGTTATAGCTAAGCTGATGTATCTTTTGCTAAGTTAAATCAAAATACTCCTCAGTGCTGCTTCAATTACCAAGGTGTATTAGCACTGACTTCCCAATGACTAAGCACAGACAGAGTTTAACTGATTCAATTGAAATATCTTAAAGCAAAGGAATTATCCAGGGTAAAGCCAAACCCTGTCACTTTGACCAATGCTTTATTGGTTTTGAATGCAAAATTAACTTATCAAAGAACTGTCCAGCATCCAGACATTTTAGCGTCTTTAGATCCTTTAATATTTTTGAAACATTTCATTAATGAAACAAATTAGTATATTTAATCATTAGTATGCAAAGAGTATCACAACTCCTCTATCAAACAGGACTTTAATTCTACAAGCTCAGAGAGCAGTTCTACCCTCCTTATCAAGGCTGGATAACAACTAATTCCTCTAAGATTACAATGCTACTGAGCCAGACAAAAGGAGCAAAAACCAGGTCCAGAAACAGAGAGAAAATAATAGCCTCTTCTGCACCTTGAAGTAAGCCAGAGATTTGGGAAACAGTTGTTGTTATGCTTTATGTCTCTGGACTTCTCAATGCAAAAGGTTGCACTGCGTTAATGCTGAGGTTTAAAGGTAAGTCATCCTCAGAGGAGACTGTAAATATACACAGGAATGATGTAAGAGGATGCATTGGAGAAAAATGCAATTAAACACCAAATATGTGAAAATGCGCTTGAGGTAATCAGCAAAATGCTGGAGTGAGGACATAGGGCCGGGGGCACAGGGACCACTGGTATCCTCCTCTGGCACTGCTTAAGGAATTTTTCAGCTTTGTGCTGGGTTAGACAAGTTGGTACCTCAGATTCTTGGACTCCAAGGTGGTGGGTGTGCATATGTGGGACATGCCTGGCTTTGGCTCCTTTGTTGGGTTGAAACACTTCTCAAACTGTGC
>WAAG01050051.1:225-16569 GCA_013390105.1 Tichodroma muraria | reverse complement strand
GGAGAGGAGAGGAGAGGAGAGGAGAGGAGAGGAGAGGAGGCGAATGCTGTCATCCCAGCTGTAAATGATACGGCTGTTGACAAAACAAACAAAAAAAGGGTAGAGAGCTGACAAATACCAAGGGAACAAACATTACATCTGGAGCAAGAAAGGGAAGAATAAACAATAAGCTGACAGATCAGACAGGATAAATGAATCAGTCAATCACTAAAATTAAAAGAAGAGCAAAACCCAAAGAACTCTGTCAGTTTAACATAGCTTTTAAAGTGTCTAGATTGACAGAACCTTAGGAGAAAAAAATTATTTCAGTAAGGAATACTGACGACCCTTCCTGTGGTACAAGGAGTCCTACAAGAAGGCCTTGTCAGGTTGGAGTTGGGAGGGAGCTCTGAACAGGCTTTGGAATGACATAAAGAAAGGAGCAGGTTTAGAAGAAAAACTGTCCTGAAAATCCCAAACCACGCCATTACAATACAGATAGAAAGTCAGATAGATCAGAAGCTGAAGATAAACAGGAGCTGATTTCATTAAAAAAGCACTCAGCCTATGATAAGCAGGATATTGCTTGGGCAAACAATGCACAGGCAAAACGTTTTCAAGAACAACTATATTCAACAGTTATCTCTGTTTATATTCATAACATATTTATATTATATGTTTATATTTTCCTGATGTATGTCACAATAATAGTGCCTAATTTTTCACTTTCTCTGGATTTACACTTTTGGAAGTTCATTGGCTTCCTCAGTGAGTCTCCCAAATTGCCTCAGGCTACATGAGAACAGCTCAGTATATTGGAAATATATTTCCAATACAACCATTGCAAACACAATTATGTTTCACTCCTACTTGCAAATTCCTTGAGCTTCTTTGTGTCATTTCTGATTTCTGAATGCTTCCAAATTTACTTTCATTCCTTCCATAATTTCATTGGAACCTATTGGTGCTTGTAGCAGAGCACAACAACATAAATTTTCTGAGCCATGGGGAACAAAACCACCTCATATCCATATACAAGCCCTGAGCAGTCCACCTCAGCTCCCTGCAAAGACCTTAGTTGAATTTTGTCCAGAAGACTTTGGTTCAGGCTATGGGACTGAATCCCAGTGATTCTGGCTATCAGAAAAAACAGGGCTTTGGTTTCCTGGACACATTTTTCTTATCTTGGTAGCTACTTGCTTTCTGGTCCCATTTTAAACTCTCACATAAGTACCCGTTGGGACCACAAATGCCAGGACCTGCCTGTGATGCTCTGTGAGGTGCAAGCAGGGGTCAGGCTGGCACAGGGGCTGAAGTGAAGGATGGTCTGGGGTTCAGCAGTACCTGGGCACAGTGAGTTGATTCCCTCCCCAGCTCTCATTACCTTACCCAGCTTCCCAGAGCTGTGGCTTCTCCTGGTGGCTGAATGCTACAGCTGTCAGTCAGTATCACAGCACAAGGTTAATGGTTACATTCACAGGGTGAGCCTTTTCCCCAGTTCACATGATGTGTCCTGGAAAACTGGTGGTGTATTCCTTCAGGCCTTAAAACCACCCTGACTTCACTGGGAAATCTGACTTAACAAGCATTGCAACACAAGAGTTTCAGTGTCAGCTTCAAGAATCAGGGGAATTGAAGAAAATGCTCTGATTCATTTTAGTGGCCCTTAGACAGTAAACTTATAATTATTTCTGTGATTATATCATGTAGACTTTCATAGCTTACAAGCAAGAGCCATTTATGTGGGAAAGACCAAATACTTTCTGTGTTTCTCTCCACATATCTAGCCTTACAACAATGGTAACTGCAATGCTCTGCCTCCGAAATAAACTGAATATTCAAACAATATAATTTTAGTCTTAATTTTTGACTGAGTTCCAGTTAATTAATCTTCTTCCATTCCCCATCACTCTTTGGCACTGAGAAAGCCTATGCACAACAGTATTTGTATTTTAAAGATACAGGAAGCTGTGAAAGAACAGCATGAACAAGGAAGAACTACACAACAAAGATTTCACTGCTTCTTGAGGAAAGGAGGCTCAGGGGTGACCTTGTCACTCTCTACAGCTGCCTGAAAGGAGGGTGTAACCAGGTGGGGTCCAAGGTAACTGGCAACAGGATGAGAGGACACAGCCTCCAGAGGTGTCACGGGATGTTCAAGTTGGTCATTAGGAGGAATTTCTTCACAGAAAGGTGATTTGACATTGGAGTGGACTGCCCAGGAAGGTGGGGGATTCACCATCCTTGGAGGAGTTTAAGACTGTACATTGCACTCAGTGCCATGGTCTATTTGACATGGTGGAGTTTGGTCATAGGTTGGACTCCATAATCTCAGAGGTCTTTTTCAACCCAATTGATTGTGTGATTCTGTAAAAGGAGGGTCACATGCTTATGTACAAAGACAGGAGTAAATCTGGTAGATACTTGTCAATGTAACGTAGAAAATAATGAAGTTGTATCTAAACAAAATACCAGGAAAAAAATTAATAAAAACCAGTCATGTTAATACAATGAACTTGTGCATAGTTTTAACTTAAATGTTGTTTTGGGGAGAAGGAAGAAAGTTGAGTTCATGGTAAAAAGCATTAAAAATGTGAGCCTTTACTGGATGAGATGGCAACTATTGGTCTGAATTACCTGTGCCATCACAGACACACCTCTCTGGGGCTGTATTGGTTGGGCCATTGCATATCTACCAGCTTGTGGTTGTGCCTTCTAAACAGCCCTACTGAAGTGAGTAATGGCACAAAATAAGCAAGAGCTGCAGTCTTTCCTCTTATTTGTAAATGACATAAGCAACAGGAAATACCAAAGGCCTCGTCTCCCTTTGAAGAAATACCTCACCAAGGAGATGCCAGGAACTGTGAAGAGGTATGGTGAAAAAAACAGCTGAGTCACAGCTGCTTTCTCACTGCCAGAGCAGCAAAGTGGAAGGTCTTTGTATAACTCCTTTTTAAAATGGCTATGCACATAAACTATGAATAAATTAAGAATAATCTAGCAACAAACTAACCTAGAGATGCTCAGAAAGACCTTATTTAAAAAGTTCATGCATATGGCACTTCAAAGATGAAAAATCCATTGTTGTTACTTTCTGAAAGTCCTGTTTGAATACAGTCCTAAATATAAGTGTTTATTGTTAACTTGAAAAAAAGTCAAACCCAGGCACCACCTGAATAAGAATAGCAGAGTGTTTGAGAGCCCAGTTCTCATTCACATTACCCCATCTGGCTAGAGCTGGATGGAGGTGTCAAATGTAAAGAATCAAGGTGGAAACAGGATGGGACATTTTCCAGAAGCTGCTAGTGACAGTGGCACTTAATCTGTTGGCATTAACTACACACAAAAGAGCTAATGTCTGGTTTTTATGAGGTCTGAAAACTCTGAAAAGCTGGAACATCTAAGGGGCAGGGGTAACTCTTTAGCATTGGAGCCATTATTTGTTTCAGGCTAAGCATGCAGAAACTGAGCCCTCCTAAGTCTGCTTGCAAACCTGAAAATGCTGACTTTCACTTTTTAAACCTCTGCTAATTTGCTAAAGTAATTTTTTATTTCCCAGCTCACTGCACCGGCAGAATGTACCCTGCTAGATGGCTGCAGCATCTCCAGAGGAAATACCTTTTCCACCTACAGAAACAAATGCTATCGAACTGGCAGACTGAATGGGAAGAGTTCACTTTAGACCCAGACACACCTGCCTCAGGCACCACGTCCCTGACATTCAGCTTTCACTGCCTGCGGGTTTGCCCCTCCCGGGCTCTTAGCAGCCATCCTCTACTCTTGTATTCCATGTATCTGCCAACAGATGTAGCAGAATTAAACCACATCTGCTGGATGTTAAAAGTTTCTGTGCTGCTTAGCACTCTTTGTCCTACAGTCTCCAAAGACAGATTTAAACTTCTGGTTTGCCTATGGCTTCAAGCAGAACTACATGGGCGTGGGTGTGGGGGTGTGTGGGGGTGTGTGTGAGTGTGTAAGCCTTCCCCTGAAGTAATTTTCCTTGCCCTGTTTACAACAACCAGGCACTTCAACACAAACTGTTTTTGGCAGGGGAATAATTGTGTACTGTGTGGGAATATTTAGCACAAAGGATGTTCACTTTACTGGAATTTGCAGAGGAAAACTCTGCCCAGAGTCCTGCCTGACTGGGGAGCTTCCTCTGCTCTGCAGCAATTGCAAACAGACAAAAAAAATTATTTCCATTCCCCAAGACACTGTGCAGAATTTGTGCAATTTCGAAGCTAGCTGGGAGGAGGAGTTTTACAAAGCCTTGAGGCAAGGTACTCAGAGGTGATGTGAAATGCCAAAAGGATTTCTCAGTGGGCAAAATAAAGGTTACGTTTTAATAGAGGAAAAAGATTTCAGATAATCCAGAGAGATCTAAAGGTTTCCTTTCGTCGCTCACCACTTGATGCTACCAAAACATATGTTTTGTTACTTCTCTGGAGGCATGAATTAACTAACTACATTTGGCAATCAGTAGGCGTCTATTGTTTTTTCTTCTCTTCAGTACTCACTGTCGTAGAGATGTCTCAATTCTCACACAGGAAAGAATGTTTTTACTGATAAAATTCCCCTAGAAACTACACCAACTAGCATTCAATTTAGCCAAAAATTATGCAGGCATATTATCAAATTATGAGCTATTCGGACAATGATGAATCTACATATAAGGTTTGTTTGCTTGTTGGGTTTTTGTTTTTCTTTTCCTTTTTTGGCTTTCAAGAAGCAAATCCCATTTCCCTTTAGGCCTCTCTGCAGGGCATAAGAAGATCTGTCCTCTGTCTCTACCCCACAGCATGCTCATCCCTATCCTGGAAACTGTCACTCTGCTGGCCGTGTGAGACAACAGCTACAGAACCAGCCTTGTTGGGCTGTGAACAGAGAATGTTTTCTATTTGTATTAGTGGTGCTAAGGAAATGTTAGTATTTTTGTGATAAGGGAAGTTCTTAGTAATGAAAGAAATCATGTGGCAGGCATGAACATTGGTGTGCCATTAATCCATTAAATGGGCAAACTGAAGAGACAGTTCAGGGTCCGGTGCCTCACAATTCCTTGCTCTGCCAGAGCAGATTTCTGTCCTATTTGAAAGAAATTATATCTATTCCAAAAGATAATGCAATTGCTTGATTTTCTGTCTCTCTGTGCCCCAGCTTGAAGTTCATAAAGAAAAGATTCCCTGAAGTTATTTAATATAAGTGGTTCTGAGAAAGCTGGAAATCAAATACAATAGATATTTTCTGGTACCGAGATGTTTCTGTGGATGTGGAAAGCGATAAGATGATCTCGTTAGCTCCCTGCCAGATCATCTCCTATGATTATATGCAACCAAAAAGAACCCCTAATCACTCACCCAATACTTCTCCCAAATATTCCATGTTTCCCTTTTTCCCCCTATATACTACATCTGATGGCAGAAAGGGGTGACTTGGTTGTTTTCTAAGGTATGAGCTGAAAGATGGGAGATAATTTTCATTTAACACAAGCTGTTTTACCAGCTCTTTGTGGCTTCACTTCTGTAAATTGTGGGTCATTGTGTTGCCAGGTCTCTTGCTCTTTGGGCTGACTTCATCTTTACTCTTCAGAAATTGACATATGGGGTATTTGAGTCTTAGTTCCAGCTGCAGCACTGAATTCCTCTATAGCCATTAACATATCTCTAAGGCTTCCCATCTCTGCTGTCATTGCCCCTAAAGAGCCGCTCTCATTTCTTTATTCACTTCCTCTCCTGTTCACCACTGCTGTGAAATGTTGTTCCTACACCACTAAACAGTGGTTTCTAGGGAGAAACATAATGCATGGGCTTGCATTTATTTATGGATCCACATACTAGTCCCTCTTCCATACCATAATTCAGATTTGGTGTAGTATATCACAATTAGTCTTACCTCCCAAAGCAGAACACCTAGGCCCCCAATGGTCCCTGTTGCCTTCCCTTTGACCTACACTGTCTTTCCACCCTGGGAACTCAGTTGTATGATCAAATTTTCCTTCCCCTCTTCCAGAAACCAGAATCCCAGGCCACACTTTGGGATCTTGATAAATAATAAAATGTGAATCTTGATTATGCTCTCCTGTACATTAGTCGCCAGGTTTATTATGAAATAATTTCAATAAAATCTGTCATGCTATTTTGGAGTTGGTGTAATCAAGATAGAAAGCTCCTCTTTCTCCAGAGCTAAGTAAATTGTTATCAGAAAGCATCTGCATGCTGACACGTGTGAAGAGAGGCAGTGGTCCCATCTCACCTTGCATTTGGCACTTGCAGGTGGTTCTTGCGTGCCTGCTGCTGCTCACATTCCCTCCCTTCAGATCAAAACTCTGTTTTCGTAGGTTCAGTTCCCCCAGTTAAATTAGAAAGCCATCATAGCTCTGCAGACAAATCATAAGATCAAATGAAGTTTAGCAAGTGCTACTGTATCCACCCTCCTTACCATTTTCCAGTATTAACTTTGGCACCCTCGCTTTAGATGCTGTGGTAGAAAGTCAGGCAGGGTATAACATTTTAGCTCCTGATTTCTTTATTTTTCCTATTTACAGCAGGACTTTGAAAAACCCTACAAGTATACTCTGGAAAATACATTTATTCAGAAGTCTTGCAAAATTTCCTCAAAGCTTAAAAAAGGTAGATTCAAATCTTACTAACCCTCATCCCTGTGGTCTGTTTTCTTTTTTTTTTTTTTTAATTATTTCTTCTGAAAGGGGAAAAATGTCGATAGAAGAAATAAAGATACTAAAAAATGGAAATTAATTTAAAAACCATCCTGACGATGGCTTAGCTCTGGTCCTATAAAAAAAATGTGTGCAGTTCAAATAAACAGAATTTTAATCTATTTTTAAACTAAAAATTGCTTGCTTTATAGGTTCTGCTCAATCGGGTTGGATCACATTTACTCCACATCTGTAACTGGTCATTCTTTCTCTTCTGACTTCCAAGAGAAAAGCACTTTCCCAAAAAGTAATGGCTGGTTTGTAGGTCACCTGCTTTGCTTCCCCTTTGACTTTTCTGTACAGCTCTTCCCAGTTTTCTCTGTGCTTCCTCCCCCTTGTGCCCTTTTCCCATCTTTAGCTTCTAGGGGGCACCACACTATTGTTCCTGCTCTCTTTTCAGCTATTGGGAGCTGTGTATTTTTAGCAGCCGTCTCTCCTCTCATCTACTCGGAGGCAAGTGATCCCGGTGGTGGGAGGCGCCGCAGACAGACCGGATCGTCGCGCTTCCTGATGGCAGCCCAGCCTTTGTGTCCTCAGCCTTGGGACAGGTGGCAGAGAGGAGATCTGCCTGACACCCACCCTGCAAAGCCTTCTGCCAGCACCGAAACCAGCTTTCAATCAAACCAAACTGTGTGCTTCATCAAAAAGCAGCAAGATTTTAAAATTGTGACACAGCTGCTGTTCATTTTGTTCTTTTCAGGGTCTTATCAGATGTCCAGATAACAGATTCAATTTTTTTTTTTCCTGCAGGTATGGGGAGTAGAGACCTTTTTGTTTCCTTTTGTGATAAAAAAATGGTTTCTGATCTCGAATGTAGAACATGAAGCACTAAGTAAAATATACAATAAAATTTTTAAAAAGAATATTGTTAAAATTAAATTTTAAAAAGAGGTATTGTTAACACTCAACCTGACTAGAATATGAAGATTCAGAGGCAGTGAACTTGTGCTCTACATAGCTGAAATGAGAATAGGATGTTTACAAAGTGAATTAAAAAGATATGAAAAAAATGTATTTTTCCCACTTCATGGAACTGCAATATCAGTATTAGAAATATTAGTTTAATATGTATGGGCTGTTTATCATGAAAAAATCATCATATTGTTCAAGTAGGGAAATTACCATCATTCTCTAGGTGGGACAGAGTGGCTTTTCCACAGCACTTGGCTTAGATGTCCCCTATTCATGATGTCTGATTACATGGATGGGCAGCTAAAGGGGCCATAATTGTCGTGCAAATTCATTTCTTGCTTAAAAATGGGGCATTGCAATATGAAAGAATAATGGTGAGGACACACAGAAGGTAACATTCAAATTAAATTGAAATAACTATAATGAATCAGGCTGTCAAAACCTAAGTTTAATACCAACTTAATACTTAAAGCAGAGCATTAGGATTTGAAACATTTTGTACGTATTTTTTTTTGTATCCTTATATAGAAAGTGGATTGAATCTTGTATTTTTTCCTGATAAATATGGGAAAGGTTGATGTACTTCACCACACACAGGCCTTGTTTTATATAATTTGAGGGATTAGTTATGCAAGTATTAAATATGCAATGGACAACTCCAACAGGAGCTATGGTTTAGTGTAATTTAGTGTCAAGAATCTGACACACTGACAACTAAAACAGAACGATTTAAATCAATAATAGTAATAATAATGGTAATAATAATAGTAATAATAATAATCAGAATAGCATGATTTATAGAGAACAAAAGTTCACCTTTGGTTCTGCTCCTAGTTATACTGTCATGAATCAGAAGTAGCTCCCACAAAACAATATTGGGGGAGCAGACATTTGCTGTTGGACTGTGCATGCCCTTAAAAGGGAACTTCAGTGCTTTTGTTACTTATATTTGAATTTTAATGGTATCCTTTGGATTTTCATATTTTTTTCCATGTTTCTATACAGATTTAACCAAGCTCTCTGGCAAAAATACATAATTATGAAGTTTTCTAAAACCTGTATTATTTAATTCACTGACCATCTGTTGGATTAAATAACTAATTAATAGTCTTTGTTATTTTTAGAACACTATATCACTGTATGTTCCAAAAAGAGCTGTTTCAGTCTCTTGGGTAAATACAGAATAAATCTGAAAAAAAAAATAAAATTAGGTATTTTTAAAGTAAAATTAAATACACGCTTCTATAATGTAACAAAGATATATCTTTTTCTTTCTTTTTTTTTTTAAAAGAAGTCTTTTCCTGGTTAAATCCTTGTTTTCCATTTGTTTCTCTTCTACACATGAAGACAAGGCTCAGACCCCAAAATCCTCTGTGACGGCTCTGTGAAAAGCATTTGGTGTCCCAAGTCAGAAGCACAGAGTTGATCCCTCTCTGCCTAATTCCTATATGGCAAACACACTCTTTGCAGAAGAAGGGAAAGACCAAAATAACAGAACGGAGCCTGACAAGGAATAACATTATTGCCACTGCCATGTTTACCCATGGAGAGCGCTTCATGAACCGTTTCACATCCTATAAAGAGGGTTCAAAGCTGACCTTGACACTGGGAGGCTCCTGAATGGGAAGAGAGTGAAAACATTCAATTTCCACTGCATCCACAAGGACGATCAACATTTGCAGGCCAGAGTGCCTGGCTATGCTGTCAAGGTGTCTACCTGCTTAATTCTGGGCTAAAGCATCCCAGCTAGCAGAGAAATTCCCCTCACTAATGCCAGCTTAACTGGCCTGACTCGCCATCCACAAGCTATGCACATTTCCCGTCTGTTGCTCCTATAGCTGATTTCAACCTTCCGCTGAAAAGTACAAGGAGAATATGGAGGATAATTTAGGCAAAACAGTTTATTGGGATGGACATGAACTGAATGTGAGAAGTGCTCTTCTCCTCATTGCCATCTTAGGCAAGTTATACTCTAAATCTCTTATTCTAACCTTTTAATACGGTTAATAATATATGAGATCTTGCAGATTTGTGTTTTCAGTTAACCTGTGCAGGCCTTCCACCAAACATCAAAACCCTCTAAACGCAAAGATGCTCCTTGCCTGCTAAACAGACGTATTTCTGGTGAACGGTGTCTGCTTGTGTGCACAGGGGCATTTCGTACAGTACATTTTATACAATATTTGCAGAGGTCTGGAAGGCACTAAACCATTTTGTCTTACTGGGTTACAGCTGTTCCTCCATGGTTTCTGAGCTGAATATTCATTAAGTCATTCTTATCAACAAATTAATATGTGTGTTTTTTTAAGAACCCACTCAGAATGCTAATTTTAGGAAGATATTTGAACGAGAAGCGAATTTTCTCTATATGCAATTTATATATCCACTTGAAAATATGGTTTTGTAATGAAATGCTGAGAGATCCTTAATTATTGCAGCTTTAGTGGCACCATTATAATACTAAAAAGAGACCATCTAAAGGAATATTTCCTTTCAGCAGAGATTTGCTGACTACACACCTGCTTTAGCAAATGAACACAGAATACAGTGTCAAAGCATCCTCTTGACTTAGTACTGCTTTCCCACCCTCATGGTCTCAGTATATCTCGCACATGACTGACATGTATATCTTTAAAATAATAAATTGTGTGAGAAAAAAAATGTATACTAGTTAGTGTTTCTGCTGATCTATTAATTCATTTCACTTCTTATGTGATATCACCATTATGTCTAAGCACGTTTTATGACAAGGCTCACTGAAGTGAAAATCAAGCCCATGAATTGTTTAATATGAACTAATGAAAACCAGATATAAAAGGCTTTCACAACTGGTTCGAAGCTTTAATTGTCAAGCTGATGTAAATTCAGAGTAAAGCAATGCAGAAAATGGGATCACTTTGTGATAATTGGTTTTAACTAGTCAAATAAAGAGCTCTGTCCTGCAAGATATTGAATGAAATAGTTTCCAAGGTAAAAGCTGGAATTGCTAAAGAGTGTGAAAATGGTAAGTGCATTATCATATTTCCTTCTGCCTTGTACTTCAGCTATTAAGTGCTGATGAATGTATCTTGTTATAACTTAAATAATCAGTTTTGTTACAGTGGCATTTATTTTGGCTTGATCAACAAATGTTTCTTCACTACACAACCTGTAAATCCAAAAGAACTGTGTCTGACTGATCTCATGTTTGAGCCTCTCCCATTGCCATGCTGCAGTAATGCTCATAGTACCAGTCATGGGCTTGGGGTATTTGTTCATACCTTGACTTGTCATACTCCTGCTGGGGTAGAATATGCCCACAGACAAATACCAATACGATTTCTGTGAGGAGCTTTGAGTTCCCACATGGAGGGCACTTAACAAATAATGAAACCAAGAAGTGCGTAACGCTATTCCCCCTAGCCATGTTCCAGAAATGCTGAAGATCTGAGAAAAGTATTTTACATTTTGTTCTCTGTCTGCATCTATGACTTTGCATCTTACATAACAATCCTGGGAAGGAGTGGCTATGATGCACTGTGTAGAGTTCGCTCTTCCTTAGTTTTTTCTTATTCTGCTGTCATATGCCTCAGTGGGTATTTAACATTCAGATTTGATAAGACTTCCCACCCACCTTGCTCTCATCTTGAATTGGTGGAACTAGTCAACCTGTGGATGCTGTAAGGGAGGATCAAGTTCTATATACCTAAAATCACCACGCTGAATGGCACCTGTTCTTAAGACTATTTAAATTCTACACAGCCTACAAGAATTGAGAGACATATTTAAGCAGAATTCAGTGTTATGTAATAAAAGTCATGCAGACAGGAAGGAAAAAATATCTTATCATACTGAAGGAATTATCAAAGCTTCATATTGTGGAATTTAAGTTTTTATTATGCGCAGAGACTTAACTAACCTCCAGGATAATGGTGTAGAGAAGAATATGTTCTGTTCCAGTAGTCACCTATTTTTGCCAATCTTTCATGTTTCAACATACACTTTTAGCTAAAGTAATTTTTAGGTTTATAAGCTAAAAGATAGTCCTTTTGAGTTAAAGAAACTTTAGAAATCATATTCATCTAAACCCTCCTTCTAAACCAGTGCCACAACAAAATTCGAGAAGGGATCCCTCAGGGGACAAAAAAGGTGAAAACTGCACATTGATAGACCTGGTCAGCCTGTACACATTGGCCCAAACTTAAGAGGCAGAAAGACTGCTCTGAACCGTGCTTCACTTTCCACGACATCATGACACCACACTGATAAAACCTAAATGAAGTCTTCTCTTGCTCGATCCTGGTCCTTTTCTACCTACTGTCATGACCATTGGTGCTCAGCCTAGGTAAACAGCAGGAGTCAGAAGAAGGTGCTCCACAGAGGTCCTGCAGAAGCTCTTTGCTAGTACAAACACTCAGCTGCTTCCCACACCATAGTATCTCCATTTCTCTTGCACCCAGTTCCTCATGCTCCTAATTTTCCCCATCCTTAGCTAAGGTTATAAGGGTCCAGTTTTCACTTTCGGAATGCTGACAGTTCTTTTACTTCAGGAAGCCAGCACATTATGTGCCCCAGAGCTTAAACAATGTATGGCAAAAAAGCACAATATTGTTAATCTCCCTTAAGCCTGAGGACAAAACCTTAAAATGAGTCATGTAAACTGTGGAAAGTCCAAGGGTTCTATCTGGTGCTGATAGAACATGGTACCAGCTGGTGCTCATACAGCAGCGTGGGGAGAGTTTGATGTCACACCATCTCATCACTGGCCAAAAGATGGCTTAGGCTATTGCTGTCCAGGCTGCATCATGATGCTGAGAAAAGGGTCATGACAAATGGTGAGAGAAGAATTGTTTCATACTCCGTTTTTTTGCAAAATGTTTATGAAGCTGGAGAATGTTTACCCAAGTGTCTTTTAATTCAACCACCCAACTTTGAAGGGCACTGTTGTTCCCAATGCAGGATGTCCTTTGGCAGTACAGAAGTCCTTACTGCTTTTGGACTGACAAGAAGCTATATTGCAGTCCTCTAGTAGCTCTTTGAGGAATGCTGAATTCCACCCTGCTTGTTGAAATGTATGGTTTAAAGTGAGTGAGGAATAATGTTTGATAGGTTCTGTTTAGCATGCACGTTCATCGATCTCAGGGGAATCTGCAATAGAAGGGTCCATGAGGAAGGTAACAATCCATAAAAATCAAATGGAACAGTGTGCCTAATACGTAGTGGCAGAATCAATATTTGAAGGACTTTCTGTTTTGATGCCTTTGAATGATGCCACAGAAACCTTCCTGCTGCAAGGCTGATGAATGGACTCAGCAGAGGTGATCTGACAAACAGGTGAAAACGAACTCAGAATCTGGCTTCCCTGAACAAGACTGACTTTAAACATTAAATTCATGAAGATAAAGTAACCACAGGGAATCTAGCTTTACCTGGGGCACTCCTGTTTCAATTGACTTGTCATATATTAGAAATATCCTTTAGCCCACAAATATCAACATTTTCTCTGGAAAATTTTCACTTAACTAGCTGACCTTGTTTGGAGATGCAAAAAATTTTACCACAATTAGTAGCCACTTCTGAAATGTCAAAACATTCTGCAGAACATGGACCTTTCTGTTCCTACCAGGTTCACTGTCAATTTCCTATTGTGTGTATGTGATTGAGTTAAAAAAAAAACCAACAAAACCCACACCAGAATTTACCACATTTTAGTTTTTTTGCAAGAGAAATTTAATTTTGGGTTTTCTTCATATATCTTCACCGTGCTGAACACAATTATCAGGCCAACCAAAGCAAATTCTTTGTGTAACACATCCTGAAGCACAAGTGCATAGGCTTTGTCTCATTATTTTTCCATTTTTTACTGAAAATATTGAAGAGAAGAACAAGCTACAGGACACAGATGAGTGGATGAAGGACTCAGGAATTCATTTCCCCATATGTCTCTATAATCATATATTATTTTGTGAACTACTCAGCACTTACACTTGAGCATGCCTGGCTTTCTCCTGTCTACCCATCACATTGTGTGGTTGCTCTCAGCTTAGCACAGTCAGTCTTCTCGGTACAGTGGAGCACCCAGGGGGATCAGTCTGCGGTCTTGGCAGGCAGCAGCACTTCTGGTGTCAATACCTGGTGGCTCCTGCCTCATCTCTTCCTGGGTAACCTTCCTGGGAGAGCATAGGCTGTGAAAGCCCGTCACCTTTCCCCCACCAGATGGCAATGTGACAGCAAGAGGCCTTCTTCATCCGGTTGGAGGGCAGCAAACAGAACTTTCCTTGCTGCACGTCATTTCCATGTGGAAATTCACTCTGTCGCAAGACATTTCTGAGCCACTTCCATCTCTTGGAAGATGGATGTGCTTGAAAGGGTGTTTTTGCCTACTGCTTTCCTCACCGTCTCTTTTATTTCCTTTTATTCAGTCTTTTGAATTTTTTTCCTACATTACCTATTCATGTTTACAGTTACAATATTCTTTTCTATATTAAAGCAGGCTTTTCTTCTCCCTTTTGCATTGCAATCATCCATAGCAAAGTATAATAATAATACTTATCATGCACGTAAGCCTTAACATCTTCAAAGCACTGTGAAAAGTATCCCCACTTCTGTGAGATAGGTAAGCAGAGCTAGGGATTCTTTACTGAGAGGCAAGTGAAGTACCTGGGCAAGAAACGCCACCCAGGACAGACCAAATTTTAACAGCAACCACGACTCAGAAGTTCTTTCCAGTCTTAGGTGTTGACCATTACACAAGACAACTCTGCTGCTGTATTTACAGCTGTTTCTCTTTGTTCCCTTTCAAATGCCCAAACCCAGGTCTTGTCTTTGTTTTGCAAGTGCATTTCTTATTTCAATTCATCTCAGAATATGATAGGATTTCCCCCCCTACTTGTATTTCAAAGAAGAATTCTTTTGCTGTTCAAGTAAAGCAAGGTTTTTCTTACTGGTACCTCTTTTTGTAGTTCAAAGCAGGTTTTTTGACTTCTTGTAGTTCAAAGCAGTGGTCTTTCTCTTGTAGTCTAAAACTAGGGTTCTTTTTAGCTCAACCCTAGATAATTTGCTCATCTCAGTGAATTAGATATGCTATACATAAGTGTTCCAGACATTAACTCTTTCCTTCAATACCAAGAAAAATCACTGAAGTCAGCTTCAAAATCTTACTGCTCCCCATCATCTCCTTTGGCTATTTCTCTCATGATCTCTGGTATTTTCAGTTTCATATCTGAGACAGACGAAGTATTCAATGAAGATGTAGACACGCACAGTGCTCAGACCACATTCCCAAATGGAACTTCTGTATTTGATTTGGTGGTGCTGGGTGGAATGCTTGTTTTAAAACACTGACACGACTGGAAATACTTCACAGAGCCCTCTGTATTTCTGAAAAGGTATTCATGGCTTCTTTCCTGCTTTCCAAAGTGCAGGGGAGTTACTTGCTGTTGTTTCTTTCCCTCTGTTCTGATACTCCAGAACACCAGGCTAATGGCTGCAGCCCAGGGGTACAAGCAGTACAGTGAATTGTACCCAGCACACAGAACACTGCCTAATAAATACTATTCTTTGACAAGCAGGTTTTTTCCTCTCACTCTTCTATGCTGTCAGCATTTTCCTGTACATAACATATATGTTAAAAAAATCTTATAGTCCAGACAAACATTATTTTTTAAATGACATTTCATGAAACATCTCTCACTGGATATTTTGGGACAACATAAAATTATCAAATGGAATTTGGAGGCACTAGCTCATTTCACTGATCAGTTTTTAATCCTCACTTATCTTACATTTCAAAAGTCTCTCCGTGGCATGTCGCTGGAAAAGATCTGTGCTGACAGAGTTCCATAATACATTATAATGCACTACTGAAAAGGAAACAGAAATAACTGGGAAATGTATTTTTAAAACTATACAGCTCTTTAGAGAGGGGAATGAAACTAGAAAGACTGCACAATGGGGTCTCTTGAAGAGATTTTCAGCTCTGGGCTACCTCCTTGTGTGCTTGTTTCATCTAAAGATTGCACAAACTTCTTATCTCAGTGAGTCAACCTATCAAATGCTGTAAATGTGGTGTGGCTCCATCTAGCACGAATCTATGCTGTCCTCATAGAGACCATGGTCTTTGATTAATAATGCATGAAGCAGTATCATTTAAGCATGGAAGATTAAAAATCTAGAATTCTTTAAAGTGATTTAGAGCTCTGGCAATTGAAAACTTTTATTACCTCACTGCATGTGCTGTAGCCTGAAAGAGCAAACGCTCATTTGGTCCCAAATGCCACCACACCATTAGAAACAAGAGGCCTTAGGATTCCCCATGGTGTGACTGGGGCTTTAACTTCTCACATAATTGCACATTGCATGTCTGCTTCTGTGCTGAAATTCTGGTCTCAACGAAGTTAATTTTTTCACCTAGTATTCCCTCTGCTCCTTTCTGAAGAAATGAAAGCGTATTTCCTGTGAATTGCTAGGAGCTGTGTTAGCTTTCCTCTCTCTCTGGAGGAATGCATTATAGTCATGGGAATGCAGCTGATAATGGCTGTAGAAATAACACTTCAGCTCAAAGTTTCTTTAAGCAGTACTTTGTCTGTCACCTGAGTATTCTCAGGACCAAAAACTGTTATTCTACCTGCACTGAAAAATGTGTGTGTTTTTAAAAGCATTTCTCTCCCACCCACAAATATGCACACACAATACCTGCCTCCGCCGAGCTAAAAGCACTTACACTTAGTGTACTCCAGCAGAAGTCCTCTCAACAAGTTTCT
>WAAG01050050.1:16939-45307 GCA_013390105.1 Tichodroma muraria | reverse complement strand
TCCAGGATTCCATGATTCTAAACCCCTGAGTGGAAATACCCTCAGTGCTCTGAATGAGAAGCATCCCAGGCTGCTGGGTGGTGGGCTTTGGACCAGGTGAGCAGGTGCAGAACCTCTGTCTGAGCCCTCCATTGCTCCCTCCTCCAAGTTTTCCAGCTTTGAGCCTTCGGTGCTGCTCCTGGAGGGCAGGGAACCTCCTGGAGACTTCTGAGCTTCCCAGCCTGGGGCAGGGAGAGGTGACGGGAACATCCCTGGCTGTCCTGGGGTGGTGCCAGGACAGAGCACAGTGACAAACCGGCTTGTCCCAGAGGATGAGGAGGGTGAGGAGGGCTTTTCTGTCTGTTTGAAGTCACCAATTTCACAATTTACCATTCATCTTTAGCAGGGACAGGCAGGAATGGGGTGGTTAAACAGCGAGGAAACTGATAAGCCATAACAGATTCCTTTCTAGTAATTATTTCTAGTAATTAGCTGCCTTTCAGAGCAGTGTTCCTAATCGGGTGGGTATTGTCAGTGCTTGTAGATTGGGGTCTTCCTGGACAATGGGTTTAATCAGGGGGTTGTTGCTGCTCCTGGTTTTTTAACTTCTTTTTTTCCTCCCTCCCCGTTTTTAATCCCTGGCTGTGTTTTGCCTCCCCTTTTCCCCCAGGCTGGAATTCTAATGGAATTAGCAGTGTGAGGCTGGGGGAGGTGCATGGTGGGTGGTGGGTGGTGGCTGTGCTGGGGCTGGGGTGATGTGGGGGCACTGGTTCTGCCAGTGGATGCTGGAAAAACTTGTAGGCAACATTTAAATATTTTTTCTTGGGCTGTCAAGTGCAGGGCCAGGAGTTGGACTTCTATGATCCCTGTGGATCCCTTCCAACTCGGGCTATTCCGTGATCCTGTGGTCTGTGAGAGAAATAGCAAAGCCATGAGTTTATTTAAAAGCAGTTTGCTCCGGTAGAGGTGAGATGCTGCCATGATTTGGGGTGCCAAAGCCAATCCCTGACGCTGCCAGAGTGCGTGAGAACCTCTGGGAAGAGCAGTTTTTATTTTTCCACCTCAGCTCAGTCTCCAAGCTCAGGAGCAGATGTGCCTTTGGGAGGAGTCGCACAAACAGCGTGGGGGGCTCCTCTGGAAAAGCCCTGGGTGAAGGCAGGGCTGGGGGAGGCTTCCCAGAGCCACACACAGCCAGATCCTGCAAGAGGGAACATGCAGGGGGAGGAGAGAGGCTGGGAAATGGCTCCTCAGGCAGCGCTGGAGGCAGCGCAGGCAGATGAGGGGCAGGAGAAGAAGCTGGCAGGGGGAAAGGCAGGAGGGGGGTGCCAGAAAGATCTGGAAATGCTGAATGCTCTCAGCGGGTGGCTGGGCGCACTGACTCGAGGTGCCTCCACTGTGCTTTACCTCCTTTCCAAAGGAAACCCCTTTCCTCTTCAGGGGATTTATTCCCACTGTCTTCTCCTCCCACAAGATCCCTTCACGCCCATCTGCAGGATTTCAGTAATTCTGTTGGGAGTAAGATGGAGTTTGGGGAGATTCCTGGTGGGTTTTTCCCAAGTTACTGGGACTTGTCTCCATCCCGGTCCTTGCCTCCTTCCTAGGGCTTTCCCACCTTTCCTGATTGGTGCCCTGGGCTGTGGCTGCCGAGGGGTGACAGGGTGGGTCTGGGTTTGTCACCTGTGCCATCTCCCTGCCCACAGAAACAGCTCCTTCTGCTGGCAAGTTCAGCCTTTCCTTGCCCAGCTTGTGCACCTTTTGAATTTCAGCAGGCTTAGGTACATTCCAATCCAGAAAAGTTTGCCATTCTATCTTCTGCCTTGTTTTCATAGACAGGTAAATGTAAAATTTCTTCTGCTGAGATTTTATTGTTTTTTTCCTTTGTATGTGATGGTGGAGGGTGCAGGAGCTGGGGCAGGCCAGGGCTGCCCTCTCTTTCCCAATGTCCCCCATCCCCTGGGGCACCCGCAGACCCAAGGGTGCAGCAGATGCTGAGTGAGGAAAGAGAGACATCCAAAGAGGGCTGCGGCTTTGGAGCAGTGCAGAGCTGGCACTGGGTTCACAGAACCCTGGAATATCCTCAGCTGGAAGGGACCCACAAGGATCATCAGCCCAGCCCCTGTCCCTGCACAGACACCCCAAAAATCCCACCCTGAGCATCCCTGGAGCGTTGTCCAAAGGCTCCTGGAGCTCTGGCAGCCTTGGGGCCGGGAGCATTCCCTGGGGAGCCTGGGCAGTGCCCAGCACCCTCGGGGGGAAGAACCTTTCCCTGAGCTCCATCCCAGCCCCTGACACAGCTCCAGCCCTTCCTGGGCTGCTGTCCCTGTCCCAGAGCAGAGCTCAGCCCCTGCCCCTCCGCCTCCCCTCGGGAGGAGCTGCAGCCCCGAGGAGCCTCCCCTCAGTCTCCTGTGCCCCAGCTGAACGAGCCAGGTGCCCTCAGGTGCTCCTCAGAGCCTTCCCCAGCTCCGTGTCCCTCCTTTGGACACTCTCCAACAGCTCTGGATCCTTCTGATCTTGTGGTGCCCGAAGTGCCCCCAGCCCTGGAGGTGAGGCTGCCCCAGTGCAGAGCAGAGTGGGACAATCCCTCCCTGGCCTGGTGCCCCCCAGGTCCCTGCCCACGGATCCAACAGTTGCCCTTGTTAAACATCACATGGTTGGGGACTTGGGGCCTGCCCAGTGTCCCTTCACCTTCCCACACATACCCAGGAGCCCCCTGGTTCAGCCCAAGTTCTCTGGTGATGGCAGAGGCTGCTGGATGGGGTTTAGAGCACCCTGGGACAGTGGAAGGTGTCCCTGCCCATGGCACAGGGTGGAACTGGATGGGCTTTAGGGTCCCTTACAACCCAAACCATTCTGTGACTGTGTGATTCCCCACTCCAGTCACACATGGAAGCAGCACTGTGTTATCAGATGGGAGACCTGGCTGCTGCTGTCCAGCCAACCCCCCCTGGCATTACCCTGCTTTTCCTCTGCTTTAGCAGTAATCAGGACCTGCCTGATGCCACAACCTGCTGAGTCCTTTGTGTGCCCATGGCTGGTGCTGCAGTGGATCGAGCTCTTAAGCTCTTTTAGAAATTAGGTCATTTAGGAGATCCATCTTCTGACATTTTGACCTTTGTTTACTTAACGTTTAAGCCTCTGAAAGGAAATGGCAGCAGCACCCGGAGCCTCCGGCTGTCACTGGACAGAGGGAGGGGGAGGCTGCGCCGTGCCAGGACCTTCCCATCAGGAATGGGGGTCCGGGGCTTGGAGTGGGGGAATCCACTCTAAAATTTTTTGGTTGTGTTCAAGACCTCCATGGTAAGGTTGCGAAATGAGCAGCCTCGTCTCTCTTCCCATCTTGCCCAGGGTGCCCAGAACAGCTGTGGCTGCCCCTGGATCCCTGGAAGTGTCCGAGGCCAGGCTGGATGGAGCTTGGAGGAGCCTGGGACAGTGGAAGGTGTCCCTTCCCATGGCCGGGGCTGGAATGAGATGATCTTTAAGATCCTTCAAACCCAAACCTCTCTGGCACTCTCTGGTCTCTGGGCCCTGTGCTTCAGGGGGGCTGGTTAGGCATTTTGCTTCCCCTCCCCCCTTCATCTGCTCCCCAAAAGCTCTTGGTGCTGTGGGGAGGGTCCTGCCAGCCCCAGCGTCGCCCCAGTGCATTAACCTGCATCTTAGTGGCCTCGGGGCTGGCTTTAAGCTAAGCAGATTGGCAAAATCCTGCCCCTCCCAATTTTGCTCACTAAGCCAGACCGGCGGCAGGATGTGATCTGTGATCCCCTTTTCGGGGAGGGTTTGGGGGTGGGGGCTGGTGGAGTGCCTGTTCCCCACTAGAATAGTGTCTGGTTTTGCTTTAGGAGGATGGAGAGAATCCCAAAGGACACTGTTGTGCCTCCAGCTGCTCCAGGCACAGCACAGAACCATTCCCTTCCTCCTTTCCTTGTGTCCTTTGCTCTCCTGGCACCCGTGGCTGCTGCTGGCTGGGGCCACGCTGTGCCCAGGGCAGTGACCATGAGGCAGGAGAGTGCCAGGATGTTTCAGGGAGGGCACACCCCACCAGGGGTCTGGGCTCATTTTTTTTTTGGCCCTTCAAAACTTTATTTTCATCTGTGCGTGTGCAGGGTGAAGTGGTTGTGAGAGAAGCTCTCATTGATCCTGAGTGCCAGGACAAGGGGGAATAGCTTCCCACTGCCAGAGGACAGGGAGAGATGGAATATTGGGAAGGAGTTTTGCCCTGGGAGGGTGGGCAGGCCCTGGCACAGGTTGTCCAGAGTGGCTGTGGCTGCCCCTGGATCCCTGGAAGTGTCCAGTGCCAGGTGGGACAGAGCTTGGAGCAACCTGGGATGGTGGAAGGAGTCCCTGACCATGGCAGGGGGTGGGACTGGGTGGGCTTTGAGGTCCTTTCCAACCCAGGTCCTTCTGGGATTCTGCCAAGTTCACAGGGGCCCACGGGCACCGCTGGCACGGGGCTGCTCCACACAGATCCCAGCTGGCAGCGATGCCCCGGCTGTGAGGAGTTCTGCTTTGGGCAGTTGAACCTTCTCCAGGAGAGGGGAAGAAGGTTCCCAGTGCCCTGTGTGGAGCAGGAGCTCAGCTCTCGTGCTCTGGGATTGCATTTCCTGTTGTCTGGAAAGCTCACCCGGAGTCTGGTCGCTTGTCCTGGCCCTTGCTCTGCTCCGGCCCTGCCTCTGCCAAGTCCAGCTGGCCGGGTCTCCGGTGTCTGCAGGGAGTTTTTGGCTCAGGGCTGACACTGCCAGTTTCCATGGCCACAAGCACTTCCCTGTGCTGCTGCAGCTCTGGGCTTTTGGTGTTTATGGTCCTGCTCTCCGTGAACTTTAAGCAGCTCCTGCTTTAGCACGAGCTTTTCAGGCTGTCCCTGAAACCCTCCATGGGAGGGCAGGGTGAGCTGCCTCATGGGAACAGGATTTGTCCCTTGGCAGGATCAGGTGCCTGGGGGCAAAAAAAAAACCCCACGCCTCCACTTCCCTCTTAGCCCAAACCTTGTCTTTTCTCTTCTCCTTCTGCAGGGAAGAGCAGTGAAAGAGCCTCATACTCCACATTTGGAAGAGACACAGGGATGCCAGGACTAAACCAGGTAATGATAAAATGCAGTGAGATTTTCTGCTTCATTTACTGGCTTCCAAGAGTGAGTGTCTGGTAATGAAAACCAGCCTGGATTTACATCTCATCTCTGTGCACTGGGTCCTGGGAAGCCTCTGCTCTGCTCCAAAACCTCTGTGGACTATTGGGGGTTCATACTGGTGTGTGCTGCTGGCTCAGAAGAGTTGTCAGAGGTTAGAAGATGTTGGTTGTAACAGCTTCTCACTTCTTCCCCAATCTTCTTCAGCCTCACACGTTTTGTTATTGTTACTGCTGGCTTGTGTTTGATCAGCCGTGACCCAGCCGCGCTGCCTTGCTGGGGAGTTCCAGGGAGTCAGGTCCTTTCCCTGGGCCGGGCTGGCAGTGGGCAGGGGAGCATTCCAGGAGGTTCCTTCCCCTTCCACTGCCTGCCCTGGGCTTTCCCTTTCCCTCTTAAGCAGCATCTCCCAGTTCCCTGGCCAGTGTCCTGTGTCCCAGTTCTGGGGAGAGAGGGTCTCTTGAGGTGGCTTCTGTGTTGCTGCAGTATCCCCTGAGTGACTGTCGGGTGGAGCTTTGGTTTTATGGTGGGGCTGTTGATGCAGGACCTGCAGCAGGAG
This sequence comes from Tichodroma muraria, assembly GCA_013390105.1. Classification (NCBI taxonomy): domain Eukaryota; kingdom Metazoa; phylum Chordata; class Aves; order Passeriformes; family Sittidae; genus Tichodroma; species Tichodroma muraria. The sequence continues at coordinate 39,653 of WAAG01050050.1, read as the reverse complement.
CTCTCTGTCCAGCCCTGGGGCCCAGTGTCAGGACGTGGAGCTGCTGCAGCCAGTCCAGAGGAGGCCACGGAGATGCTCCAAGGGCTGGAGCCCCTCTGCTCTGGGGCCAGGCTGGGAGAGCTGGGGGTGCTCAGCTGGAGAAGAGAAGGCTCCAGAGAGAGCTCAGAGCCCCTTGCAGGGCCTGAAGGGGCTCCAGGAGAGCTGGGGAGGGACTGGGGACAAGGCATGGAGGGACAGGACACAGGGAATGGCTTCTACTGCCAAAGGGCAGGGCTGGATGGGATATTGGGCAGGAATTGTCCCCTGGGAGTGTGGGCAGGGGCTGGCTCACACTGGGCAGTCTCCTCAGAGAGCAGCTGTGGCTGCCCCTGGATCCCTGGCAGTGTCCCAGGCCAGGCTGGACAGGGCTTGGAGCACCCTGGGACAGTGGAAGGTGTCCTTGCCATGGCAGGGGGTGGCACTGGATGAGCTTTAAGGTCTCTCCCAACCCAAATCCTTCTGGTTTTCTATTATCTCCACAATCCTGGAAGGGACCCGGCACACCAGAGCCACCTCTCGCAGATGCAGCCCGGCCCCGTTGGGTCACCCCATGTGAACCCCGGGGCTCTGCTGGGGGAACAGCTTTGCTTCCTGTGGGGAATACCAGAGGCGTCAATCCGAGCCCGGAGCGCAGGGGAGCAGCCTGAGATAACCTCCCCTGCTGCCACCAGCATCCAGAAATAGTTTTTCGGGAAGGAGCGAGCACCTCCCTTTGATGTGTGGCTCCAAGTGCCCCTTCAGTGCCCGGCGTGGCCCTGGGGAAGCAGTCCCAGCTCTGGAGCCAAGGGAGGAGCTTTTGGCCGGATAGCTTTTATTTTATCCATGTACACACACACATATTACATGTTTTAATTTTACACAAATTTGTCATAATTTCCTCCTCTCTGAAGTGAGGATGTTTCCTTTGCTGGAGCAGCTGTGCTGGCTGTGCCAGAGTGGATTTCGTTTACCACTGAAGCTGCTCAAAGAAAACCGGGCCCAGTGCCAAGCGTTGCTTTGGGATGTGATGGTTTTGCTGGGCTTTCGTGGAGGAGGGGGAATATAAGGTAACAGAAATGGGGGGGCAAATGGCCAGGAGAGCCCCCGGGAGAGGCGGGCACAGGGCTCGGGATCGGGTGGCAAATCCCACTTGATGTGGAGAGGAGACAAAAACCCCTTGTGGGGGTGGGGGGAGACCAGTGGAGCCTCTGTGGCCCCAGAGCAGTTGTTGCTTCTGGCTGCAGTTTGGGGGAGTGAGGGGGGTTGACCTTTTTTTTGTTGCTTTTGAAAAGATTAAAAATTGTCTGGTGGAGATGCCCTGGATGGGGATCAGGTTCTTCCCTAAAAATGCCCTGCTCTGGGGCTGAGCTGGCAGGGAATTTCCCCCTTGTTTAACCCTAAACCATCTCCTGGGGCATCCCCAGGGAGAGGAAACAGGAAGAAAAGCCCTTTCTCTGGGAAATTGCCTCAAAATCCCAGTGTGTCTCCTGCCTGCAGGAGGAGCAGGGCAGCAGCTCCGGGATCCCTCTGGGTGCTTTCCTTGGCTGTGCACAGAACGGGTCCAGAGCAGAGGAAACCTGAGCAGTGGAACAGATTGCAGGAATGTCACCAGCTGTGAACACACGAGCTCCTCTTTCCCTCCCTGACCCCTTTCTGGAGGAGATGGAGTTTGAAAGCAAAGGTTTTTCTTTCCAGTTTCTCAAAAGCCTGAAATCCTCCTTTATTTCCTTGTGTTGCCCTCGGAAGATGGGTCAAAGCTGAGCTTTTGGGACTTGAGGGCCCTTTGCCAGCCCTGTGCAATTCCATGTAAATAACTGAACTTCCTCCCGAGGTGAGAGGGGCGGTGCTGGAGGAGAGGCTCTGTCCCAGGAGGGAGCACCCTGGGCTCCGGCTGCCCCGGCCCCACGCTGCTTCCCAGCATGCCCAAGGTCAGCCGGGATAAACACGAGGGAGGAGTTTCCTGGCTTTAGAAAGAGGGATTTGGCTTTTCCCTGATAAAACTCAGGAGAAAACCACCCTGAGCAGTGGCAGCGCCATTCCAGGGCTCTGGCCACAGCACGGGCTGGTGACATGGGGCTCATCCTGTCCTCCTGGGCATCAAAGTGAGCATGGGACCACGATGTTCCCCACCATGGCACCTGCTGGATTGCATCCCTGGTTTGCAGAGGTTCCTTGCTGGGGTCCAGCAGGAAAGCACAAGCTGAAAGCCCCTTTTGTTCCTCCACACCTATTCCCCCACCTCCACCCCCGTATTTACAGATTTGCTTTCCCTCCTGGCCCCTTGGCTCATGTTTATTTTTCCCCTCGGCTGAATTGGTGTGAAGGTGGCTCAAAGCAGCTCTGTTCTCTCCCAGCGAGTCGTTTTCCAGCGTAATTCCATGGAAGGGCTTTTCTCTCTCCTTGTTTGCAGCCCGGTTTCCTGCCCAGCGAGATGGGAATCGCCAGCCCAAGCACGCTTTCCCCCACTGGGGGCAAAGGGGGGTCTCAGTATTTTTCTTACCCCAACAATCCTCGCAGGAGAGGTGCTGAGAGCAGCATAGGTGAGTGACTGCGTGTCCCCCGGGTGCCACCACGCCACCTGGGCAGGTGCCCTCGTCAGATCTGCCTTTGGGAATGAGGACATTGATGCTGGGAATGAGGGAGATGTGTGCCCCTGGCGTGAATTTGGCATTTGCTTTTTTTTGGGAAGGGAATGCATATAAATGTCTCTTTTATGTATAGAGAGAGATATCTAACCTCAAAAAAGGGGTGCTTGGAGCCAGGTACAATTTCCCTCTTTCTGGAAAATGCCAGATTAGCTGAAAGCAGCAAATGGCTTGAGGTTCTTGTGAAAACACCTCCAGCCACACTGCACATCACTCATCCTTCCTGGCAAACCTGGGGCTGCCGTGGAGGCTGTTTCTGTGGCTGGCAGCCCTCCTGGAGCTGCAGCAGGCAGGGCTGGCAGGAGCAGGGCATAGCATGGTGGCAGGTCCGGGCGCTGTGCCTGGGACACGGGGAATGTTTGCTCCAGGAGCTCTCCCTGCCCGCTCCGCTGTTCCCGGGCAGGGCTCGCCCGTGTCTGGACTGACCTGGGGTTAAGCTTTTACCAAAGGCTGGGGTCAGGTGTGAGTTTAACTTCGGGGGGAAGACAAGCTCCAGTTCCCCAGAACTTGTGTTTCTCGTCACAGTTCCCCCTGCACCCTCCAGAGCCACTTTCCTGCTGCTATTTCGGGCTTTCCCCAACGAATGAAACCAGAAGTGTCCCAGTGATGGGTGCATTTTTCAGAGCTTTTCAGAAAAAGGCACCTACTCTGGTGCTGCCACTTCAAAGCGGAAATCTTCTTTCTTCAGAAGTGGAAATCTTCATTTTACCAGGAAAATGATTGTCTAGCATTCTGTGGGATGAATTTCTGCTCTGGAGGTGCATCCCAGCAGAGTCCCTGGCTTGGCGGGTTGCTGTGTTAACACCCTGCACCCTCCAGCCAGGGATTTCCTTAATTATGAAAAAGAGTAAAAAATAATGTTAAAAAATAGTTATGGAAAAATAGTTATAAAAATAATGATTAAATAATAATTATGACAAATAGATTTTCTTTTTAAATGTAGCCAGTGCTTCCCCTTGAGCCACTTCTGGACATTTCCCCACCACCCTCCTGAACTGTCCCCTTTCCCCAGGACACTGTGTCCCCCTCCAGAGCTGGAACTGCAGGGATGGGCTGGGGTCTGTCCCTGGGAAGCACATCCCTGCCTCCTGCAGCAGTGAAGCTTTCCCAAGTCTATTCCTGTGTAGGAAGCGAATGAAAATACAGCCCAGCCCTGCACGTGTTCCCTTTCTGCATCCTCTCTCCACAAACCCACTTCAAGTTAAAAGCATTTCCCAAAAAAACCCCAGTGGGGGTTATAACATTAAATGTTATATTTATGGGCTCAGTCTCTCCCAACAAGCCCTTGCTGTCCTGGGATCTCTGTGTGGGTGTGAAACCTGCCCCCAAAGGGCGCAGACAAGATTTGGAAAGGCTCATCCTTGGACATTTTCGCTGTTGATGCTTCCTTGGCCACGGGACATTTGGGATCTCAGCCCTGTCTGTACCTGCAGTTTCCAACCCCGGGCACTTTTGCTGCAGCTCGTTTCCCCTCCCTCTAACCCCCTTGAAAACTCAGATCCTCTCTTCTCTGACCCAGATGGACAGCCCAAAAAGGTTCGGAAGGTGCCTCCTGGACTCCCCTCCTCGGTAAGTGGCAGCAGCGCGTTCCCGTTTCCCCACGCCCTGGGAATCGGCCCTGCCCCGGAGCGTCGCGGGCTGGGGAAGGGATTTCCCGGGGGGACAAGGGCGAAGCGCTGGGAGAGCGCCGTGGGCGAGGAGCCGGAGGGCCGGGGCCGTGTTGGACGCGCAGTGGCGAGTGAAAGGCGAGCGCGGGCGATCGGGTTTCGGTGCAGCGGGAAGCGGCGCAGTTGCGCTGGGCCGGGCAGCTGAGCCCGCTCCAGGTGCGCTGCTTTACGGGAAAGCCGAGCAGCCTGCGGGAGTGCGCCGGCCCTGCTCCCGCGGCTGTTCCAGGGAATAAACTGAACAATGTCTTTGTGGCTGGGAGTAATGGGATCTCCAGGAAGGCTAATTGGAGCGGGCTGGAGGGTTCCTGCAGGAACACGGGAGCTGTCTGGCGGCCGGGGCTGCATTCCTGCCTGGAATGTTTGCGTGCTTGGAGGGGGACGGCTCTGTCCCACTGGGCTCTGTCCCCAGGCTCTGTCCCCAGACCGGGGCTGTGCTGGAGACGTGCCCTCACTCTCTGCCAAAGCTGGTGTGACGCTCCCGCATTCCCCAGGGAACACCCCCATCCATGGGGGAAATCCGTGCCCTGGCATTCCCTGACTCCCGGTGCAGAGCTGTAACCTCCACCACAGGCCCTGCCTTTGGGATAGGACCCCGAGGTGCTGGTTTTGGAGGATAGAGGGAGAGGAGGGCACAGAGGCCTTGCCGGGCTGGGCTCACAGACCTGGGCATGTTGGAGGGTCCGTGTGGATCCACATGAGGCAGGAACCAGCTCCAAGAGTCTGTGTTTTTACGGGGAAACCTGCTCGAGTCACAATCCTCGAGTTTCTGTGTGAAATTTGGAGCTTTAAACCCCAGTCAACATGTGGGGAAAACATTGTCCCCGACAAATGGCCTTTATTGGCCTCAAATTTCAAAGTGCTGGGCCTTGGCTGGTCCTGCTGGCAGAGCCCTGGAGGGCCCTGATTCCCCCAGGAAGAGCTGCTTGGCATTTTCCACAGCTCAGCCCCTTCCCCGTGTCTGAGTGACACCTGCACTCCTGCCTTTCATAGGATCATGGAATGGTTTGAGTTGGAAGGGACATTAAAGTTCATCCGGTGCCCCCCCTGCCATGGGCAGGGACACCTTCCACTGTCCCAGGCTGCTCCAAGCCCCCTCCAGCCTGGCCTTGGACACTTCCAGGGATCCAGGGGCAGCCACAGCTGCTCTGGGCACCCTGGGCCAGGGCCTCCCCACCCTCACAGGGAGGAATTTTTCCCCAATATCCAGCCTAAATCTCCCTCTCTGTCCTGGCTGTTGCTTCAGCTGCCCCTTGATGCCAAAACTCCAATTTTCAGAGCACGGGCTGGTTCTGCCTCTTTCCCTCGCCCTCCCCATGCCAGGAGCTCCAGCTTCCTGGTTTGTTTTTGAACTTCCACACCTGGGGAGACAGATCCGTGCCTAGGCGGCAGGAGGAGTGTGAAGCAGGAGTGGCCTCTAAGGCAGCGGATCAAAGGCTTTCTTGTCTGACTCGCCCATGCAGGAGCCCGCCCCGTGTTATCGCTGGACCCCGTGCAAAATAAATAGGTTAATCAGCATCTTATTAAAATGAAGTGCTTTAATCTGTCATTCCCGAGCTGCTTTGAAAACTCGCCAAGGTCAGCGGCTGCAGGAGTTGAGGGTGGTGGGTGAACAGGGGCTGATGCCAAAGGCCCCAAGGGGCACTGACAGTGTGAGGGGGCTCAGGGGGTGTGAGCAGGGATGGGCACAGAGGTACCTGTGCTGGGAACCCAGGGCCCTTGGGCTCAGTGCTTTTGTCCTGAGGGGTCCATGGAACTGCTCCCGGGGCTGGAGCCCCTCTGCTCTGGAGCCAGGCTGGGAGAGCTGGGGGTGCTCAGCTGGAGAAGGGAAGGCTCTAGGGAGAGCTCAGAGCCCCTTGCAGGGCCTGAAGGGGCTCCAGGAGAGCCAGAGGGCAGGGTTAAATGGGATACTGGGAAGGAATTATTCCCTGTGAGTGTGGTGAGGCCCTGGAATAGAATTCCCAGAGCAGCTGTGGCTGCCCCTGGATCCCTGGCAGTGTCCAAGGCCAGGCTGGACAGGGCTTGGAGCAGCATGGGACTGTGGAAGGTGTCCCTGCCCATGGCAGGAGGTGGAATGAGACGAGCTTTGAGGTCCTTCTGAACCCAAACCATTCTGGGATTCTGTGCAGTAGGTGCTGGGTTGGGGCTGCCCTCGGGGCAGGGAGCCCCTTGGAGCCTCCCTGCATCTCGGGAGCTCCTGGCCACGGGCTGTTGTGTCTGGGCACAGGATCCAGGGCTGGATGTGGCCCCACATCGGCTGCGGTGCCAGAGGAACCCAGAGGGAAGGATTTTGTGCAGGTTGGTTCCTGCAGGATTTTGTTGCCACAGTGAGTTCAGTGCCTGGGAGCTGTTTCATGCTGTGCATTCCCAGTCTGGTCACTGCTCTGTTTAGCCTCAGTCTGCCCAAAGTCCCACCCCAGCTCCTGCATTTAAGCAAGAAAAACAGGGAGGGAAAAACAACCCAAGACCACAAAGCGCTGCGAATCCCAGCGCTGGGGCTTTGCGAGCGGCTCTCGCCGCGCTGGCAAATTTTAACCGGAGGAAATGACCTCACCTGGAGGTCCCCGAGGCCGTGAGGGCTGGGGCCGCAGGCTGGGGGACGGGGCCTGGCCCTGATTTACAGCTGCCAGCAGCGCCTGGCCGGGCCCGGCCCCGGCCGTGCCTGCACACGGCTCCGTGCCCTGGCTCTGCGCTCGGCCCGTGCGGAGACGGGTGGAATTGGCTTTCCACAGCCTCCCCTGTGCTGGGCAGCAAAAGGAAAAACTAGCAGGGGTCAGGGCCAGGATTGTGGTGAAACTTGGCCCCCCCACGATCCAGCAGGAGATGTTCCGGGCTCGGTGGAGCAGGGTGGATACACAGCAAAGGTGAACTTCCCCCTGCTTTGCACCCCTGCTCCCTCCATCCCTGCCATTTTATCCGCGTTGTTTTCTCCGTGGGTTCCTGGCTTGGCTGTTGGTGCAGCTGCCGGGCGCCTGGCCCCGAGCCAGCCCCTGCCAGATGGCGCGGGGCTCTCAGACGTGCTGCACTCCATTCCCTGTCCCGGCTCCCGCTATTTAATCAAATTATAGGAAAAGTCAATTTGCTGGATTCCCGTTCTCCAGTGCCTCCCCCATCCCCCCCAGCCCACTCGCGGCTCCCTCTGCCCACAGCTCCCAGCAGCATCCTGGGGACCAGGGCCTGGAATTCTCTTTTTTGAGCAAGGGACAAAGGGCAGCTGCCAGTGTCTGTCAGGATTTGCCCTTCCCCCTCTCTCTTTCTTTTGGTCTTTATTTTACGAGTTCCCTGTAGAATCACAGAGTCATTAAGGTTGGAAAAGTCCTCTAAAGGTCGCAGAGTCCAACTGTTCCCAAGCACTGCCAAGGCCACTGCTGGCCCATGTCCCCAAGTGCCACATTCACACGTTGTTTGAACACTTCCAGGGATGGTGACTCCACCACTGCCCTGGGCAGTCTGTGCCAGTGCCTGACCACACTTTCAGTGAAGAAATTTTCCCAATATCCAATCTAAACCTCCCCTGGCCCAGCCTGAGGCCATTCCCTCTCCTCCTGTCCCTGTTCCTGGGAGCAGAACCCACCCCCCCCGGCTGTCCCCTCCTGTCAGGAGCTGTGCAGAGCCAGAAGGGCCCCCTGGGCCTCCTTTTCTCCAGGCTGAGCCCCTTTCCAGCTCCCTCAGCCTCTCCTGGGGCTCCAGCCCCTTCCCCAGCTCTATTGACCCTTGTTGAATTTCCGGGGGCCTTTGGGGTTGTTTTTTAAACAAAAAGAATCCTGGCACTGGCTGTCCAGGGCCATGGTGGAGTCACCATCTTGGAATTGTTAAAAAAACACGTGGATGTGGCACTTGAGGGCATGGGTTAGTGGTGAACATGGTGCTGCTGCTGCTTTTATGGCTGGACTTAATTTTAAAGGTCTCTTCCAACCTTAAGGATTCTCTGATTGTGTCTTTTATTCCCCACCATCAATATTGTCCCTTTTTGCTGGTGAGGACGAGGACTGGAAGGGAGCAGCTGGCTGTGGGGAAAAAGAAACTCAGGCAAGTTTCCTTCCCAAAGAGAACTGTGTGTGCCAGGCAGAGCCCGGCCCCTTGCCCCACCTCTGCTTTCAGCTGGATTAAAAAAAAAAAGATTATCAGTTTCAGGATGAATCAAAGGGGATGAAACTAAGCTGTGACAAAAGTTCTCACATCATCTGAGTGCTATTTCAGTTTCTTTGAATGCCATTTCAGTTCCTTTGCATGTTGAATTTCTGCTTTAAAAAAAGAAGAGTCTGGTTTTGTCCTGGCAGAAGCTGATTTTCGATCAGGGCTTTCTAGGATGGGTTTGGTTAATTTAGAAGGGAAGGAAAAGCTTTTTCTTCTGCTTAATGTGCTGTTAAATCACAGAGCTGAGCAGTGCTGCAGAAATCTGACCAAAGAGCTGTGTGAGGGCTGTCTGAGAGTTGTCCCCTCCCCTGTGACAATGGCTGTGGGGGGCTGCTCAGCCCCCCGTGCCTCAGTTTCCCCTCAGCCTGGTTTCCCTGTGGGTTTTGAGCAGGGGCTGTGCTCGGGAGCCTGCCACAGGGCAGGGCTGGCACAGGGGGGTGCCCACTGCCACTGCCCAGCCCGTCCCCCCAGCGTCCAGTGGCCCCACTGGTCACTGCAGCAGTGGTGGCTTTTGTGGTTACCCAGAAGAAGTTATAACCATGGAAAACGGAACTGGAGCAGAGTCGAAACTTCTGCTGGAGCTGGGCAGGTTCTGGGGACCAGGGAAGGCGACAGGAACAAACAGAGAGATGCCCTGTCCCCTGTGCCCTCTGCCCTGTCCTCTATGCCCTCTCCTCTGCCCCCTGTGAGCTCTGCCCTCTGTCCTGTTCCCTGTCCTCTGTGCCCTGTCCCCTGCCCTGCTCCATGCAGGGCTGTGCGCTTTGAGGACTTCGGCTGAGCTGCTCCAGTTCCCCCCTAGATCTGCTCTGGGGTGAATAAAAGCAAAGCTCCTGGATTCATCAGGTGGTTCGGGTGGAAGGGATCTCAAAGCCCGTCCAGCTCCACCCCCTGCCATGGCCAGGGACACCTTCCACCAGCCCAGGTGCCTCCAAACTCCATCCAGCCTGGCCTTGGACACTTCCAGGGATCCAGGGGCATCCACAGCTGCTCTGGGCACCCTGGGCCAGGGCCTCATCACCCTCACAGGGAACAATTCCTGCCCAATATCCCATCTAGCCCTGCCCTCTGGCAGTGGGAAGCCATTCCTTGTGTCCTGTCCCTCCATGCCTTGAAAGGTCAGTTGGATGAAGCACTTGCTGCTCTGTTGCCATGGGAGAGGTGGTCAAACACTGCTGAAGTTTGAGGTTTGAAGTTTAAGCTGTGCAGAGTTGGGGGCAGCCACGGTGAGCATGTGGGGCTGTGGACTGACCAAGCCCTTCTCTTCAACCCCTTTCCTGCCCCACAGGTGTATCCATCCAACTCAGGTGATGACTACAGCAGGGATCCAGCTGGATATACTCCCTCGAAACCTCCCAGCACTGTGTATCCTGGAGCCTTTTATATGACAGGTGAGTTATTCTCAGCCCTGTGATGCCACAGGCCAGGCAGAGCAGGGGCAGCCTTGCCCATTATGGACCATGGGAGGAATTGCACATCTGAAGGGAGCTCAGGGCAGGAGCGCATGAGACACAATGCAGCCCCAAAATCATTGAATCTCCTGAGTGGGAAGGGACCCTCAGGGATCATCAGCCCAGCCCCTGGCCCTGCACAGACACCCCAACAATCCCACCCTGAGCATCCCTGGAGCGTTGTCCAAAGGCTCCTGGAGCTCTGGCAGCCTTGGGGCCGGGAGCATTCCCTGGGGAGCCTGGGCAGTGCCAGCACCCTCGGGGGGAAGAACCTTTCCCTGAGCTCCAGCCCAGCCCCTGACACAGCTCCAGCCCTTCCTGGGCTCCTGTCCCAGAGAGTTTGTCCTGATTTGCTCAGCGGGTGATGCTCAGCACAGGCAGGACGTGGTGGGGACAGTCCCAGCCCCTCAGCCAGGGCTGACTTGTCCCCCCCGGGGCTGGGGGTTGTCTGCCGCTGTCCCTGCCCCACTCAGCTCTGGGTTCCTTGCAGACGGACTCCATAACACGCCAGACCTGTGGAGTTCCCCGGGTGCCATGAGCCAGTCGAGTTACGGTGCCATGCTGGGCAGCTCCTCGTCCCCACTCCCGCAGTCCAGTGGCTTCAACAGTTTACATCAGCACGAACGCATGGTAACGTGTCCCCATGGCTGTGCCACCTCCCCGTTACCGTGGGCTGTGGGCTCGGGCCACGTCGGTCCTGCCCCGGCTGCTGAACCCCACAGCTTTTCCAGGGCCCCTCTCACCCCTCTCCCCCTCCCTGCCAGAACTACCAGCTGCATTCAGGAGAGGTGAACGGTGGACTCCCCTCCGTGTCCGGCTTCTCCTCGGCCTCCACGGCGTACGGAGTGTCCAGTCACACCCCCCCGATCAGCGGCACGGACAGCATGATGGGTATGGCCAGGCACAGGCTCACCTGCAAAACCAAGGCTTGTGCAAACCCGTGCCTGAGGCATCCAACACACCCAGACACCTTTGGTCCCTCGTATGTCACTTGTGCCTGGAGCCTGGGGAAGAGGACTTCCCAGTGAGAGGCAGAGAGGCACAGTTCTTGCTGCTGGAGCACCTGGGTGCTGGTCTGGGGGTTTACACCTCGTGGGGTGGGTCTGGGAGGAGCCCAGGAGCTCTGGCATTATCTCCTGGAGGTGCTGTGGCTTAGATCAGTTGTGGGATGGACTTAACACCTCTGTGAAGCTGCTCCGCTAGGTCCAGAACGGGAATGTTAGTGCTGGGTTTGGATCCCACATTAAACCCTGAGTGCTTTAATCTCTGACCCTGCTGAACCTGTTAAAAAACCTGTTACTGAAATGAGCTCGTGCTCCCCAGGAAATGAGGATCCTGACACAGATTTCTAGAAAAAAACTTGTTTTTCTATGGAGAAGCAAGTTCAGGATTCATAGAATGAAAGTATCACTAAGGTTAGAAAAGACCTCTGGGATCAGCCAGTCCATTAGTGGTTGTTGGGGTTTGAGGTGCCCCATGGCAGTGGCTACGCTGCAGCAGAGACATCCGATTGCTGTTGGTGTCACTGCACATCCAGCCCAGAGCTTGGAGAGATGTCCCTGCGGCCCCTTGACGGATTCCAGGGGAAGGTGCCCCCTGTCCGAGCTGGACAAACATTTCATTTTCAAGCAAAGCACTAAAAGCAGAAAATTTCCACCCCAGAGCAGCTGACCCCAAAGAAGGTCTTGTGTGTGTCTTCTAGTGTGTCCTGCTGGGCTCTGGGGCCTTGGCAGTGGCATCTGTGTCCTCTCTTGGCAGGTAACAGAGGAACCACAGCCGGGAGCTCTGGAGACGCGCTTGGGAAGGCTCTGGCCTCGGTAAGAGTTTGGGATAGTCCTGGCCTGCAGGGACCCTCTACCCAGCAGGGAACGTGGACACATTTGGTGAACGCATCCCAAATCCACAGCGGCCTCTGAGGGAGGGTTTTCCCCTCTCCATGTGCTGTCATCTCAGTCCTGGCACCTTTCAGTGGATGGGAAAACTGAGGTACTGATGGGGAAACTGAGGCACTGCAGGTTGTGGTGGCCCTGCAGCCCCATTTCCTGCTCTGTGCCCTCCCAGCCTGGTGCTGCTCTGCCAAGAGCACCCTACACAGACCTTGTGGCAGGACTTGCAGGTCCCAGTAGTCCTTGCCCTGTGTTCAAGCTGGAGGGCACTGGTCTCACTGGGTTAGCAGAGGGTTGCCTCTGTCCTGTTCAGTGATCTTTGCACAGGGGTGCTGCCAGTGCACCCTGCAACAATTCCTGAGAGCTCCTGCTTCCTCCTGAGAGGGGACCTGAAGCGCAGAGGCTGCACTCAGGGGTCACGACAGTGGGGACAGGGAGAGACCCGGGGTTAATGGGAGAACTGGGGGAAACTGGGCTGGGTCTTTGTGCTGGCTGTTGGTTTGGGAAGGGAGGTCCCAGCAGGTGGTGGGTGCCACTGGGAGGGGACAGCTAGCTCAGGGTGGCACTGCTGACCGTCCCCCTTCTGTCCCTACAGATTTACTCCCCCGACCACTCTAGCAATAACTTCTCCTCCAACCCCTCCACCCCGGTCGGGTCCCCACAGGGCCTCGCAGGTGAGTGACAGCGTAAAGGGTGAGGGGGCTCGGGTTTGCTTTGGGGAGCTCCCAGGCTGTGAATTTCCCAGGTCAGCCCCAAACCCTCGGCCCAGGGCTGGCAGCAACCCCAGGACCTTCTCCTGCTCTTACTGACCCTGTCCCTGAGCGTCCCATCTCAGAGAGGCTGTGGCTGGATTTGCCTCCCATGGGAGAAGTGCAGTGGGAACTGGGAAGCAGCCAAGTGGTTAAAAGCCATGTCCAGCAGCTGCTGAAAGCCCATTCCTGGTCCCCTGGGGCAGGACAAGTCCCGTTGTGCCTGGCTGGTGCCCAGGCTCCCTGTGCCTGCGGTGCAGCATAACCCGGCCCGAGGTCACAGCGAGCCACTGAGACCAGGGACGTTTGGACAGCTCTCGAGCTCTGAAGGGCTGAGCCAGAGCGGAGCTCGTAGTGCCACAGTGTCCGTGCGGTGCCACACAGGTCTGTGGTGGCCCATGAGGTGTCAAGCAGTGCCATGGTGGCCTGTGCACTGCCATGGGGGCTTGTGTGGGGCTCTGGTGGCCCATGCAGAGGGATGCATGGGCCACCATGCATCTGGGATGCTCTGGGGCCCATGCAGTGGGGCTCACAGTGGCTCATGCAGTGCTGTGCAGTGCCATGGTGGCCCATGGGGTGCCGTGGTGATCCATGCAGCGCCATATGGGCCACAGTGGCCGGTGCGGTGCCGTGGTGGCCCATGCAGTGCCATGCAGTGGCCTGTGCAGCACCGGCTGGTGCTGGGGTGGCCCGAGCTGTGCTGTGCATGGCGCGGTGGCCGGTGCGGTGCCCCAGCTTCCAGCCCCATCTAGTGGCAGCCGTGGCCATGGCCGGTCCCCAACTCTGCATTTGTCCCCAGGCTCGTCGCAGTGGCCACGGGCAGGTGGAGCGGGTGCCTTATCTCCCAGCTACGAAGGGAGCCTCCACACTTTGGTGAGTGGCACCAAAAATGCCCAGCTTCTCCTTTTCCCTCTCATCCCTCAGGGCTTGGTGGTGAAGGGTTTTTGGGTGACACCCTCTCCCCTGAACGCCTGGAATCAGCTGGTTGGTCAGGGATGGATATTTGGGTGGCAGCAGCTGAGCAGAGCCGAGTGCTGCATCCCTGACCCAGAGTCCCCTGGCAGCCTGGCACCCTCCCCTTGCCCCCAGCCCAGGCCCATGCCGGGGCCTGGCCCAGCCCAGGGGATTCCTGGCAGGTTCCTGCCTCCCTGCCCTGAGCAGTTCCACTCATCGTGCCTTTGGGGAATGGCACTGGCTGGGAGGGGTTATTTCTCCCCATCCCTGCCCTGTGGCACCTGAGTCCAGCATGGCCACCAGCCATTCTGTAGTGCAGAGAAGCAGGGGGCTGCTGGCTTTATGGGATTGCAGTCATGGAACTGGATGGGAATCATGGAAAGGTTTGGGTTGGAAGGGATGTAAAGCTCATACAGTTCCACCCCCTGCCATGGGCAGAGACACCTTCTGCTAGACCAGGGTGCTGCAGGCCCCATCCAGCCTTGGACACTTCCAGGGATGGGGCACTTACCACAGACCTGTCTCTGTCCTGCCCTTCCAGCAAAACAAAATGGAAGACAGGTTGGATGAAGCCATCCACGTGCTGAGGAACCACGCTGTGGGCCAGACCTCTGCCATGTCCAGCAACCACGGGGACATGCATGGGCTGCTGGGCTCAGCACCACCACACAGTGCCGCCGTGGGCAGCCTGGGCCAGGCCTTCCCCGCCTCGGTCATGGCTCTGGGGAACAGGCACCCGAGTCTGGTGAGTGTGGGAGCATTGTGGCAGCTGGCAGGGACACGCTGGGGACACGTGTCACGTGTGGCATGCCCTGGCATTCAGGAGGACGTTGCCTTTGGAGCAAGAATAGCTCAGTGTGGTCCAGCTTGGGTCAGGTGTTGGCAGTGCTGCGTGGGTGACGTGCACAGAAGTCACTTCCCATGTTCCTGCAAGGGAGAGTTGAGTCATAGAATCACAGAGTGGTTTGGGTTGGAGGGACCTCAAAGCTCATCCAGTTCCACCTCCTGCCGTGGCAGGGACACCTTCTACTATCCCAGGGTGCTCCAAGCCCCATTCAGTCTGGCCTTGGACACTTCCCGGGATCCAGGGGCAGCCACAGCTGCTCTGGGGACATTGAGTCTACCCTTGGCACAAGCTCTGTGTGCCCTCCCTTGTGCCCCTTCTCAGGGCAGGCACAGGTGGTGAGAGAGCTGCTCTTCTTTCCCTGCAACATGACTGGAAATCCCTCAAAACAACTTCAAGGCATCCCTGAGATATGCAGGGAGGAAAAGAGGGATCCAGTGGGTACAGGAATGCCAGGTGTCACCAGGAATTCCCTGCTCTGAATGGTTTGGGCAGGCACCACATCCCTCTTTGCACGTGGGGAGTGCTGGTGTGTGAGGGCTCATTCTAGCTCCAGGGAATGTGATGGATCCAGGCTGCCCTGGGCACGTGGATGCTGGAGTCCCACGCAGCATCACCTGGGTCCCTCCTTGTCTAGAGGTTGGTGACCACAGCAGCACATTTTTGGCAGAGCTGCTTGCCTGCTGCAGCAAGCAGTGACACATCCCCAGTCTCCAGAGAACCAGCTGTGATCCCCTTCCAGGCTCCCTGCATTCTGCTCCTGAGCAGGGAATGAGACGTGTCCTCTGTGGGCTGCTGCCAGCTGGGGAGCCAGCGGGGCTGGCTCTGTCCTGTCAGCCCCCAGCCTGTGTGGCACAGCCTCGGGGCCATGGGCTCAGAAGGGGCCCTCACTCTTTTGCCTCCAGCCCCCTTGGAGCCAAGTTCATGTCGCTGGGATGTCCCTTGCTCCAGTGGCACTGGGGAGGTGGCAGAAGCAGTGGTGCTCAATGGACACAGGACACATGTCCTCTCTGGTGTGCTGGCCTTGCACCAAGCACAGAGGGGCTTGTCCTCGGGGCAGGGACGAGGGGCTTGAACCCCCCGGGGGCTCTGGGCTGGGTCCAGCTCCTGTTCAGAGCAGGGAGCTGCAGTGTCCCCCCCACGGTCCCAGAGAGCTGGTGCTGGAGCAGGCTGGCCCTTCCCTCGCAGCTCCAGGTGTGGGAGTGTGAGGGAGCACTCGGCTGTGCCTCAGCCATGGAGCCCCAGGGGTGTCCCTGGGTGGCTGCTCGGGTGGCTGTGCTCGGGTGGCTGCTCGGGGAGATGTCCCCACTGCTCGCTGGCCGTGACACATCCCCCCCTAAGGCTGCTCTGCTCGTTGTGCTGCAGGTGGGAGGAGGCCACCCCGAAGATGGGTTGTCCAGCAACCCCAGCTTGCTCCACAACCATGTCACACTTCCATCACAGCCCAGCTCACTCCCGGACCTCAGCAGGCAGCAGGATGCATACAGTGGTAAGGCAGCTCTGCACAGGTGCAGGGTGGGGCTCACCTGTGCCAGGGCTCACCTGTGCTAAGGGTCACCTGCTGGAGCGTGCGGGGAGGCACCTCTGGGACTTGAGTCCAGGCCTGTGCAGCAGCAGCCTGAGAGGAAGTCGATGTCTCTGCAAGGTTGGTCCTTCCAGCATTCATAGGGCAGTTTCTACTTGGAGACTTTTCCAGAGGTATCACAGAGACCCAGAATGGCCTGGCTTGGAAGAGACCTTAAAGCTCATCCCCTTCCACCCTCTCCCATGGGCAGGGACACCTTCCACTATCCTAGGTTGCTCCAAGCCCTGTCCAAGACTTCCAGGGATCCAGAGGCAGCCACATCTGCGCTAGACAACCTGGGTCAGGACCTCCCCACCCTCCCAGGGAAGAATTCCTTCCCAGTATTCCATCTAACCCTACATGTCTGACCATTTTCCCATCCCTCCTGCCAGGTGTGGGTGCACAGTTCACAGTGCTCTGCTGTGTAGGTTGGGTTCCCAAATTGGAGGGTCAGGGAGGTAAGAGGGAGAACGGGGAGCATCAGCAGGGCAGAGCCAGCACCGCCCCCATCTTCGTGAGTGTGGAGCAGCAATGCAGGATGAGTTTAGGATGGCACTGCAGGAGCAGAGCCTGGGGACCCCCCAGCCTCCTGTGTGGGTCAGGCCCCTCAAGCTCTGCATGTGGCTCTGCTCTCTTTGCAGGCTTGTCCGGGGGGCTGGGGCGGAGCAGCGTCTCCTCAGGAACGAGTGAAATAAAGAGGGAAGAGAAGGAGGATGAAGAGAACACGTCGGTGGCAGATAACTCAGAAGAGGAGAAGAAGGAGCTGAAACCCTCCCGGAACAGAACAAGGTGCTCTTTGAACAGGTCTCTCCCTTCACTTTCTCTGTTCCCAGGCCAGGGGTGTTTGGGTTGGGGTCTGGCTGCCAGGACCCACCAGGCCCTGGGCTTGGCCCGGTTTGGCCTGGGGTCATCCTGCAGCACAGACCCCCCAGCCCCTGCCCATCCTGGAGCCTGGCATGGTCTCACACAGCCTGGGCTCCTGCTACTGCCCCAGGGGGAAGGGTCCCTGCCCCCCTCCTGCTGGCTTCTGTCCCTGTGGCCTCAGGGCATCCTCATGCTCCTAAAGCAGAGGGATGCACCTTATCCCCCACCTGCCTGTGTGGGCACTTGGGGCCATGCAGGGAAGCAGTAAGTGCTCAGCCCCAGTCAGACACAGTTTAACCCCTTCCCTGCCTCGGGGCGTCTGCTCTCTGCTTTGGGCTCCTGTATCCTCTGTCACATCCAGCCAGAGGAATGGCAGTGGCTCAGGTAGAGTCCTTCAGCGTGTTGGCTGCTCTGCGGCCTTGCCACCAGCTCGGAGACCTCACCAGGATGATAGTGCCCAGAGAGGCAGCACCAGCCCCACTCCTGCCCTGGAGGCAGAGGGCTGCATCTCCCAAATTCCAGCTGGGGATTCCAGTGTCGGCCTTCACCTTGTCTGGGCCACCCTGCACTCTCCCAGCAACAAGCTCAGGCCTTAATCACATTGTGGTTTCTTTCTTTGCTGTTTAAAAACAAAACAAAACAAAACAGAGGCAGAAGAAGAGCCTTAACTGCTTCTCTCCGAAGCCCCTGCGTGTCCCTGCACGTGGCACAGGCCAGCAGGTCCTGGCAGGGCACACAGGGGGCTCGGCATCTTGGTGCGTCACCGTGTGTTTCTTGTCTGTGAGTTGACCAGTGCTGAGAGTGCACACGAGGAATGTCCCTGTCTCGTTCTTATTTTAAACCATTAGTCAAGATGAGGATGAGGAGGACGATCTTCTTCCCCCAGAGCAAAAAGCCGAGAGAGAGAGAGAAAGGAGGGTCGCCAATAATGCCCGTGAGCGCCTGCGGGTTCGTGACATCAACGAGGCCTTTAAGGAGCTCGGACGCATGTGCCAACTGCACCTAAACAGCGAAAAACCGCAGACCAAACTGCTAATCCTACACCAGGCCGTATCAGTCATACTGAACCTGGAGCAACAAGTTAGAGGTCAGTGAGGGTCCCGGAGTGGTGATATTTTACGTATCTGATCGGCACGGGGCTGTCTGTCTGTCTGTCTCCTGTGACATGCTGTGGTGCCTCGCACTGTCTCTCTCCCCTGTGGCCTTGGGGACCAACCCAAGGCTGTCAATGTCCTTTTTATTATTTATTTTTTTTTGCCTTTTTTGCATCCATCCCTGCTGTTTTCTCCTTTGTCCCCCGCTGCCACTGCGTGTGCTGCATGCCGATCCCCGTGGGGACGCCTGTGCCATCCTGCTTCCCTGCAGCCGGGAGCGCTCAGTGCTTGGCCAGCAAAGGGACAGAAACCCCACTAGAAAATCTCCCAGAGGGGTCCAGCTCTGCCGTCTCCAACGGCTGCTCTGAGCACAGAGCCCGTCCCTGTCCCCTCTGTTTGCCTGATGGGGCTCTGTGCTCCTGTCCCCACAGTGTGGCACCTGGCAAAGCCCTGGGACCATGGGACCGTGCGAGGGCAGCGGGATGCTCCGGGCTGGGCAGCCCTCGCTGCCTGCGCTCGCTGGTGTCCGACACAGGCCGGGAGCACCGGGAGCACCGTGCATTCTGAGCCTGGAGCTGCCAGCGGGCTCCTGCAGGCTC
The DNA here is from genome assembly GCA_013390105.1 of Tichodroma muraria. Taxonomy (NCBI): domain Eukaryota; kingdom Metazoa; phylum Chordata; class Aves; order Passeriformes; family Sittidae; genus Tichodroma; species Tichodroma muraria. The sequence goes on along the minus strand of WAAG01050050.1, from coordinate 21,187 downwards.
TGCCCCTCACCAGCACACCCTCAGGACACCCTCGCTCCTTCCACACACGCGTGCACGCGTGGTGTGTGCGCGCCATGGCGCGTGTGCAGCCGTCACAGGGAGGGAAGCGAGGGGTGGCTGTCCCACTCCGAGGACGAGGCTGCTTTATCCCGCATCCCGCAGTGCATGCTCCGGCTCCCGCTCCCGGCTCCCGCCCCCGCTCCCGGCCCCGCTCCCGCCCTGCCCCGCCTGCAGCGCGGGGTGCCGGGGCAGGATAACCCCTTTCTCTCTGCAGAGCTGTCGTAACACGCGTCGGGGGCTGTGCCTGGCTGTGCTCCTCTCTGCTGGCCTTGCTGTGCCTTGATGTTGGAGTCCTTTGTGCCTCTCTTCAGTTTGTAATTTTTTGCCTTTCATAACATGTATATTTTTCCTGTCTTCTTTTTTAATTTCCCCTTCCTTTTGATTTTTTTTTTTATTTCGAGTTTTTATTTTTTGGTTCTGTTCTTTCCAATCTCCTACAGACATGCCCCAGCCGTGACCTCTTGGTGGTCCCACTCTACCTTGTACTTGCTGCTCGCGGATCCCAGGCAGGACCGAGGGTGGGGCAGGGCTTAGGCAGAGTTGGCACCGTGTTCACTTTGGTCTCCCACACTTGTCCCTTTTTAAACCCTTCCTGGAGGCAGCCAGGGAGGTGGCTGAGCCCTGCAGGCTCCCTCAGCAGTTAGTGCAGACAGGCAGTGTCCCCTCCGTGGGTTTGTGCTGCTTTCCAGGAGAGAATTCCACCCTCACACCCCCTCTGGCAGCGCTGCCATGGGCGCAGGGCCATCGTGTCCCTGTGTACCGTGGGGGGCTGCCAGGATCCTCCCGCTGCCACAGCAGCTACAGGAAGGGAAAGGAGGAGACCGAGCAGTTTTAGGCTGGTTGGTGACCCCCAGGGGCACAGGGCAGCCAAAGCATCCCATCCTCACACAGTGCAAGCTGCCAGTGGTACATGCTGGTGATGGGGACATGGCTCTGTCCTGCCCGTGTCCTTGCTGGGGGAGCCACCAGCCAGGACTGGCCACCAGCAAGGATCTGCAGCCACCAGCCTTTGCTGGAGGAGGGATCTGGGATCCTGCCCGGGGGGCACAGGTGCCAGGATGGCCCTGTCCCCCTGCCTGTCCTGGGCGTGTGGAGAGAAGGTGGCAGTGCCAGCTGGGGCAGCGAGGAGGGGACGCAGGCAGGGACAAGGCAGCGAGGAGAGGGTGCGGCAGGGACAGTGGGCAGCCCTCTGTCCCACACGGGCAGTGCTTGCCCGGGGGGCCCCTGCTCCCCCTTCACACGGCCGTGCACTGTCCTGAGGCTCTCCAGGAAGGCTCTGCCTCTGCAGCCCCTCTTTGCTAGAGGCTTATCCCCACGTGGCTCCCCAGGAGCCCAAGGCCGCGGGCTGTCCCAGTGTCAGGTCTCACCCAAGGACCCTCCGCACATAGGTGTCTTCCTGTAAGAAGTTTTGCTCTGGGGGAGAAGGTCGTCTGGACTTAAACTGGGGCTTTTGAGGGAATGGGCAAGGCCATGGTTCAAGATGCTGCCAGCACAACTTTGCTTCCCCCCATCCCTGCCTGTGTCAGGCATCCCTGGGGTTCTGTCAGCAGTGGGGGGCTCTCCCAGAGCTTCTGGCTGGGAAAGAAAATCACCCCTTCTGGCAGGCTTTTGGCTGTGTGGAAAGATCGGGATCCAGTGTCTGCATCCCAGTGTGATCCTCAGTGCAGCCCTGGCTCCTGCTCCCAATGCTGCCCTCGCCCCTAAGAGGGTGCCAGGCCAGGCTGCTCCTGATGCTGCAGCACCACTGCTCCAAACACCAGCACTGGGAGCTGCAGATGGAATTTGGGAAGGAAATCTTACAAAGAAGGATTTGCTTCCTGCCAAAGTCTTTCCCTGGGGGACAAACCTAATGTTTTTGGCAGAGACCCTCCCCCAGTCTTTGAGTTTTCAGTCGAAAACAAACAGGAAGGCAAAATTTTGCAGAGGGTAGAAGGTGTTGGTGGGTGATGCTGCATCAGTGCCCACCCTTGCCCCCAGTGGCCCCTGCAGCCCCCTGGGCACCTGGGCCTGTGCTGGCAGCACCTTCCCTGGGCTCGCAGGGGTGACACAGCCTGGGCTGCTCTGGGAGCACCCGGAGGAATTGGCTTTGCAAAGTGAGGCCTTTTTTGGGCCGTTTCCAGTGGACGCCCGGAGCACTTCCAGCACGGCAACGTAGAGCCCCTCTCGGTGGCACCCCCTGACTAACCCCTGTGGTGCTATGAACCCAGCAGTACAGACGAGGCCTTGTCACTGGAGGACAAAGATCTGAGGGACCGGGAGAGGAGAATGGCCAATAACGCCAGGGAAAGGGTGCGTGTGCGGGACATTAACGAGGCCTTTAAAGAACTGGGACGCATGTGCCAGATGCACTTAAAAACGGACAAAGCACAGACCAAACTGATCATCCTACAGCAAGCGGTGCAGGTCATTCTGGGCCTGGAGCAGCAAGTACGAGGTATGGTACCACTGGCAGGTGCATTTCGGGGCCTGTCTCTCCCCGTCTCTGCATGCTTGTGCTTCTCTGTCCTGACTCCTGCTTTCAGTGTGAGGTGTGTGTTTGCAGCACCTCTGGGTGCTGAGCTCTCCCCAGCCCCGGCCCGGGGTAGATTTGAAGCTCCTCCCTCTCTCTCTGCTCGTGCTTAATATAATTTGGCACCTGGATCCCATTAAGCAGCTTTGGAAAATTCAGACCTTAACTCTGAGCGCTGGCTGAGGCACTTGGGTGTTCCTGTAACAAGCACCTGGAGATGCCCTGGCAGATTGCCCACAGCTGTGGCTGCCCCTGGATCCCTTGGAAGTGTCCAAGGCCAGGTTGGCTGGGGCTTGGAGCAGCCTGGGATAGTAGAAGGTGTCCCTGGCAATGGCAGGGGGTTGGAATAAGATGAGTTTTAACATTCCTTCCGACCCAAACCATTCCATGATTCCATGTTTAAGTGGGGTGCAGCTGGGCCTGGGGTTCTGCTCGAGCAGGGGCCTGGCAGATTCCTGCAGGGACTGCGGGCAGCAGCAAGCGCTGCACGGAGCTCATCTCCTCACACGGGCCTGCCTGGGACTGTCCCTGCTGTCCCCCTGGGATGCTGCTGCCAGGGGTGATGCTGTTGCCCAGACTGAGGTTGCTCCCCTCCCTTGCTGTTTTGGGCACAGAGCGCAATCTGAACCCAAAAGCGGCCTGCTTGAAGCGTCGGGAAGAGGAGAAAGTGTCTGGAGTGGTAGGAGACCCCCAGATGACACTGTCAGCTTCACATCCTGGTCTAGGAGACGGTCACAACCCTGTTGGACACATGTAAAGGTACCGTTCCCCACCTTTGATCCCACATCCCAGCGTGGGTCCAGCCCTGTGCCCACGCCCTGCTCTGTTCTGGCTGGTCAGCCCCACTGCCTGAGCACCAGCCACAGCCCTGCTTCATTTTCCCTGAAATCAATGACTTGCATGTGTGCGAGGCCTGGCCCAGGGTGCCCAGAGCTGCTGTGGCTTCCCCTGGATCCCTGGAAGTGTCCAAGGCCAGGTTGGAGAGGCTCAGAGCAACCTGAGATAGTGGCAGGTGTCCCTGCCCGTGGCAGGGGGTGGAATAAGATGAACTTTAAGGTCTCTTCCAACCCAGCCCTTTCCATGACTCTCTCTGTGTCACGTGCCCCATGGACACCCAAAGCCTCTGGCCCACAGGAGAGTGTAGCAGCACAGCTGGCATGGGGGGGTTTGGAGCTCTCTGAGTGGGCTCAGCTCTGCTCTGCACCTCCCAGTCCTGCCCCAGTTGGCTGCTGGAAACCAGCAATTCTTTTTCCTTGTGGCTCTATGAGAGGGAATGGGCAGGTCCCAGAAATGCCAAGAGAGTCAGAGAAGGTGAAAATCCCCTGGTGAGGCTGTGGCAGGCACAGGCTCCAATGGGCTGTTCCCATTTTTAAGGGAACCTAGAAGGATCTGAGCAGTGCAGAGATGGTGGGGGGATTGAGCAGATCCAGGAGTGGTAAGTCAGGAGCTGATCCCATGGAGTGCATGCATGGAGAGGACTTGGTCCCTTGGTCCCTTGGTGTCCCTGCCCCAGTGAGTGCCTTGGGGATGACCAAAACAAAGGCAAAGCTCAGCTGCAGCCCTGCCCAGCCCTGCAGGGACAAGCTGCAGCAAGAGCCGTGGGGCCCCCTGTGCAAGGAGCAGAGTTTTATTCTCATTTGGGTTTCTATCACTTCAGACTTTTCTTTTCTTTTTTTTTT
>WAAG01050050.1:0-16929 GCA_013390105.1 Tichodroma muraria | reverse complement strand
TTTTCCTTCAGATTTTTTTTTTTTTTTTTTTTTTTTTTTTTTTTTTTCTTAATTTTATTTGCAGATCTTTCTGTTCCTCTGGATACGGAGATCTGTAGGAAGAAAACCCTCGGTGTGACCTGCAACCCTATTGAACCATAAACTGTAGTACTGCTCATACTGACACACGCAGATGGATCCTGGCGTGACGTAAGGGGTGGAAAAAACACTTTGTCAGAAACAAAATGGAAACAAAAAATTGCCTTAAGTATAAAGTGCAGAACAGTCAATACATATCACTCAGTTAGGAGGGGGTGGCGTGTTCTCTTGGCTTGTTCACAAGCAGCCAGCAGCAAAATTGTGCCTAAGCTTGATATTTCTTTTTTTAAAAAAAAGAACATTAGTTATGAGATTTTTTATGTAGAACAAATAGCAATGCCTTTTGGTTTTTTTAGCTTCTTTTGCATATGTTTTGTAAGCAACAAAAAAATTTTTTTTGTATAAAAACATGTCTTGTACCCTCCGCTTTTCTGCTGCTGTTTCTATAGTTAACGTTGCATCTTTAGGATCAACCAGAATATTAAAATTGTATTAAGAGAGACTGGATATAAAGAGAGGAATTCTCGGATTCGGCTCAGAAAGCCACTAAAAGCGAATGTAGCCACAGTGAAGGAATGTTCTTCCTTGCCTGGCTTGTACCTTCCATGACAAAAAACAAACAAACTCATGTGCTGAATTCACCATCTCTTTGCTTCGGCCACTTCTGATTTGGGCAAAGGAAGTTGAACAGCAAAGCGAGTGGCAGCAGTGCTCCCGCTCTCCCGGGCAGTGACCGAGGTGCCTGGCAAGGTTTGCTTTGTTCCCGGAGATCCCACGGGTCCCTGTGGGAGAGGACGTGGCCCACAGCTGTCCCGGAACGTCACCGTGGGGAGGACGAGCTGCTGGGAGAGAGCAGGCCCCAGGTGGAGGAGAACCAAGGGACTGAGGCGCTTCCAGGTGAGCAGAGCAGCAAGGGATGCACGAGGGAAGCGCCTCTTCCCACATGCCAGAGCTGCTGGAGGCACTTCCAGGAGCAGCACTGAACAAAGACCAACTGAACAAAGCTGGAGCCCTGGGAAGAGGCGGAGGCAGCCGGAGCATGGCAGCAGCAGTGAGATCCAGGGCCAGGAAGCCAAGCAGCAGCAGACCTGAGGATGCTGGAGGCAGGACAGGAGCAGCAACCTGGCTCACTCCAGCCTTGGCAAAGCCACGACCAGCAGCAGGATCCCTTCTTGAGGTGGAGCCGCCGCCTTCGGAAATGCAAAACGCTGGCTCGGGGAGAGGGGTGGCTTCACACCCTGCTGACACCTGCTGTCACATCTCCCGGGCATCCTTGGAGGCAAACTGAGCTCAGCACCGTGCCATGGGATGTGAGTGGGCACCATCACCTACGCGTGGGCTCCTCCCTTGGCACGGGAAGGAGGGCAGCAGGAGCGCCTGTCCTGCACCATGTGCTGCAGCAGCCAAGCTGGGCCAGCCGTCCCCTCACTCCAAGGGATTCCCAGTCGCTCCAGACCACTCTCAGCAATAGGAGGATCCCTGGCAGCCCCTCTGTGTTCCCCAGACGTGTAGGGCAAACAAAGAGCTGCTGGGCAGTGCTGAGTTCAGCAGCCAGTCTGGAGATGGACATGGAAAAGCATCCACCAGGAATTTACTCTTGTTTCTTCCCTCTCCTTCCCCTTCTGAAACATTCTGTGCCTGGTTCTTCCCAGCTCTGCAGAGCCCAGTCAGGCAGGATGGTGCACGGGATGTGGGTGCTGGTGTGGGGGGATGTGGGCAACTCCCCTCTCCCCTGCAGGGTCCATCTCCCCCCGTGCTGCTCCAGCCTGGGCTCCTGGGGAAGCTGTGTTGCTTTGGCACGGGGAAAGGGAGGGACTGGCAAACGGGATTAGGTCCTGTGGCACTTCCCAGCAAGCCCAGGCTTTGGCATAACCTGGTGCTCCTGCATGCTCACGGCTGTGCTTTGTGCTCTGGCAAACCCTGCTGGAAGTGCTCAGGGCAGTGCTTGTCTCCCACCCACACCTGGGCACTGTGGCCTCAGCCCCTGTGGCAGCTCCAAGCTGAGCCACTCCAAGTGCCAGGGCAGGATGGGACTGGCCCTGCTGCCCCTGGCCCTGCCCTGGGGCTCCCCAACATCCAGCCATCGCTCTGAAGCTCTTGGGTGCTCCTGGCTTTCCCCAGCTTGCTGCTGCCACCATTCCTTCTGCATGGTGAGACCTCAGCAGCCCCGGCTCTGTCCCTGGGAAAGCCAGGAAAGCTCAGTGGTTTCAGTGACCCAGGCTCTTCTTGCCTGTGTCAGCAGACACATTTTAGCCTAATCAGCTCGTCAGGTTATGACACTTCCCTCTCCTGGGTTCTCCTGGCTGCTGAAGCAGTGGGCAGGGAGATGGATGAGGTTTCCTCCATGTATGACAGCCTTGACTCCCATTCATGCCCTGGAGTGCAAATTGGAGGGCTCAGCAGCTGCTTTTTGTTTCATCCATGAGAGTTCCTGCTCCATTGGTGAGACAGTGCTGGGGCTGCAAAGTACCCACTGCTCAGGGGTTTTGGCTGGCTCAGTGCCCCTGTCCCAGGGTCAGGAGGGATGGAGTAGTGTCCCAGCCCTGGAAAGCTTGAAACCCTACAAAAAATATTTAGAAGTGGCTCACAAACCCTTTGATTTTGCCTCATGAATTGGAGGTGGCAATCATGGACAACTGGACTTAGAGGGACTAGTCAAGAAAAATTCATAAATTCAACAAAATTGGAAATCTGAGAAGATTTAGGAGTTGTTCACAAATTTGCTGAACTTCATCGCCTCCGAGTCCTTCAGGCCAGGGAGGAATCTGAGGAATGAACCAGCACCTTTCTCACCATCTTTGTATCCCCAGGCATTGCAACAAAAATGAGGCTTTTCAGCTGCATTTAGTGGTTTAAGATGTTACTTTGACAGCAAATTCAGCCAGCTTCCTTCCATGGCAAGGCTTGGGTGAAGATCCTTGAGCATAAGCCCTCAGAGCCAGGGTCTGGAGACATCATCTCAAAAGCACAATGTAGGGGATGGCAGTGCTGTCCCTGGAGCTGCCTCGATGGCACAGGGTAGCAGCTTTGTGTGCCAGCCCAGTGTGGCCTCAGTGGCATCTCTGCTTTCCAGGTGCTCAGGGAACAATTGGGAAGAGCAGCAAGGAAAGATTCCTTTGTTTTGCCAGTGTGTTTGGCTCAGCATGAACATGGTGCACATAACCTGCCAGGGGAAGTGGCTTTTCTAAAAACAGCCACTGCCAGGTGCTGTCCCCAAAACACCACCAGCCCAGCCCTGAAATGTCACCCTGTATCAATGAAACTGTTGTCTTTAGGTCTTGTGGTCAGTGAGGGCCAGGTCTGTACCCTCCCCAGTCCACAGCTCTGCTCCATTCCACTTGGGATCTTACAGATCCCCAAACGTGCTCCTCTGCCTGTCTGTGTGTCCCCCATACCAGTGGTGCTGCCAGGAGAGGTGTCACGGGTGGGTGACATGCTGTACGGTGCCATTTATTCCATTTTCTCCTTCCTCTCTCAGCCTTTGCTTGCGTGGCTGCTCCTGGGGACACGTGCCCTCCTCTTTGGGGGCCACTGAGTCCCCCCAAAGCTTCCTCCATCAGACAGGGGGCTGCCTTCCCTTCTGTGCAGCTTCTAGTTCCTCTTTCTCCAGGCTGCATCCCAGTGAAGCAGCAGAACTGGGACACTGCCATGGGACATCTCTTGTGTCCCCAGCCCAGGGGCCTCCTCTTGCCCTGCTCAGCCAAACCCCCTGCCCCCCTGCACACAAGTTGTGCATGGCACAGTACTGGGGAGTGTCTGGAATCCAGTCTATGAACAGTAAAATTGCAGATTTTTGGTTTCTCCCTTTTCACCTGTTTTTTCCCCAGAGCAAAGAGCAAAGCAGCTGCAGCCTCCCATGGGTTGGTGCTCAGGCAGTGGTGGCAGCCTGGCTGCTCCTGGTCACAGCCCCAGGGAGCAGAATTCCAGCTGTTTGGGAGTCACCCCTGCCATGACCCCCGTCAGATCTACTGACAGCCCCAGCCAGCATCTCTCAGGGCTCTCTGCTCCCCTGCTTTCACAACTGTCCCACAGAGGTGTGTTGGCAGGAAGGACGGAATCAAGCTGTGGTTTCCTCAGGAGGCTGTAATTCCAGAGTCAGTGCAGAGACAGCAAGCCCTGGCCACTGGACTCCCCCATTCCTGCCCGACACCAGCAATAGCAAGGCCTGTTTTCTGTACCCCAAGCTTGCACAAGGTCTTTGCCCTGTTAAAAATCCTATGCAAATCTTATCCCTCTCCCCTCTCATGGGGCTCTGCAGATCTCAGCCCAGCCCGTTCTCTCTGCTCTTGTCCGTGATTGCTCCTGAGTTCCTGCTCCCAGCTACCCTCAGGGACTGGCTTCATTCCTGGCAGCTCCAAAAGCATTTTGAGACCTGTGCCTTGGAGCTGGGAAGGGGCAGATGAGGCTGTAAGAACACCCAGCTCATACTGAGCACTGAACTGGAGGGGGCAAGGCCTGGTCCTGGGGCTCCTCCATGCACCCTTCACCCTCCTGTGCCTTCTGCTCGATGCTGGTGGGGCGCTGCCAGCACCCTTCATCCCCCCAGCCCCCTGAAAGGAGGAGCTCTTTTCCACCTTGTTGCTGCCCAGACTGCTCTGTTCTAACACCTGAGCCTCAGGCTTGGCTGGGGCTGCTCTTCCTTCAGCTGCCCAAGCCTGAAGGGGTGTTTCCCTTTTTCCCATGCTTCCCAGTCTCTCCAGCCACATCTCTGAGCTGTTTCCCTTTGCAGAGGGACAGCCCACGGCAGCAGCTGCCCATCGGCTGGGATGCAGGCAGGAGGATTTGGGGGGTGGGTGCTGCCGGTGTCCCCAGCACAGCTGCCTCTCCCTGCCCTTGGGGCAGGGGACCTGGTGCTCTGTACTTTGATTTCCAGGACAATTCAGCCCCTTTGGGGAGCCAGCACTGCTGTGCCTTGGCCTGCAAGACTCCCATGGGGAGGTGGGCTCTGGTTAGGAGGGTGGTGCAGGCTCCACGCGACCTTCTGCCAAACCTTGTGTGTCCATCTGCAGCCCAGCTCAGGGCCAAGGGCAGTCCTGTCCTGGGTCTCCACACTGGTATCTCTGTTCCCCTGGTTTTGTGCCCCTCCTGCTCCTCAGGGCTCTCCACTCCCACCCTGGCCCAGCCAAGCCCTCCGCTGTAACACTCACCCCGGGACATCTCAGCTCAGCATGGCTGCAGCACCAGCTCGGGAGAGCAGAGGGGTTTCTGCTCCCAAAGGGGCTGTCCTGGTACCAAGGCCATTTGCCAAAGAGCATCCCCGTGCCCTGCATCCCTGGGCTGTGCCCGGGGGAGCCACGGAGCTCCCTGGAGGCAGCGAGCTGGGGACACCGCGGGTCCTCCCTCCTGGGGCCACGTCTTCCCAAATCGCTTGAAGCCACCAGCTTTTGAGCAAGCCTTGTAACATGGAGCCACTCGGGAGGGAAGGAGCCATGGGAAGCCACGCACCGGCCACTGTTCATGTGCCAGGAGAGGGGAAAGAGGCACCTGGTGAGGCAGGACAGGGAGGATCCCAACGCCACGCTTGGGAATGACCCGTTGGATGCCAAGGGCTCCAGGTCTCTGGGGAGGCAAAGCATTCCTGGGATGTTCTTTCTCTATATTTTTGTAGGAATGGGGGGTGGGAGAGCAGATGGGAGATGCCTGCGGAAGTTGTTTATTTTTAACCCTGTAGAAAGTTTTGGGTTGTTTTTGGGTTTTGGCCTTTAAAATAAAAAATGGTCCTTGCTTTTGATGTTTATGCTGCCTACCTGTAAATCCAGATGTACTTAAGTGGCTGAAATCCTTGTTCTTAAATCAGATACACATTATAGTTTTGAACTATATATATAGTAAATATATATATATATATATGCCTAACCCAGCAAAAAAAAAAAAATAAAAAAATAAAGTATTTGGGGGTGGGAAATGTGTTGCTCTTTGAAATGAATCACAATTGGGGGATGAAATTGTGTTTCTGAGTGCCTCAAGATATGAATTGTTTTCATTTTTTTAAATAATTTTATACAAGTGTCAAAACAGCTGGCTGGATTATTTGGAATTTTTAAATAATCCTAACTTTTTTAAAGTAGATTTTGAGAACTGTCCTGTATATAACAGTAATGTAGCAATAAATGTGACATTTTATAACAATATTACTTTTTTTATCCCCATGTGTGTCCTTCAGATGTTGTATCCCTAGGAAGGAAAAGTTGGAATAAAGGATTTGCCTTGTACTAAAAAACAAAACACGAAAGAAAACACCAGACACTTGCTCTGGGTGTGGATCCTGCCCCCTGCATCGCTGTTGTTTCCTTGCTTCTGCCCCTGGGGAGCACCCACAAGTAGGAAATCCAGTGAAATGCCCCCAGCCCATCCCAGGAGCCCAGCACAGACTGGTGATGGGAGAAATTCATCAAATCAGAGTCGTTAAGGCTGAAAAAGCCCTTTAAGATCATCAAGTCCAACTGTCATTCACCACTAGCCCACGCCCCAAGCACCACATCCATTGTTCGAACACTTCCAGGGATGGTGACTTCACTCTTCTGCCCCAGGCAGCCTGTGCCAGTACCTGACAACTCTCTTTGTGAAGAAATTTTTCCTAATATCCAACTTAAACCTTCCCTGGCACTACCTGGGGCCGTTTCCTCTCCTCCTGTCCCTTGTTCCCTGGGAACAGAGCCCGACCCCCACTTGGCTCCATTCTCCTGCCCTTCAGGCTCCAACATCCCCCAGGACTTCCACAGAATTACAGGTAGATTTGGGTTGGAAAGGACCATAAAGCCCATCTTGTTCCACTCCCTGCCACAAGTAGGGACACCTTCCACTGGACCACAAGCCCCATCAATCTGGCCTTGGACACTTCTGGAGATGAGGCATCTGCCTGGGAGCAGCCTTCCTTCCCCAGCTTTGTTGCCTGCATTTTCACTGTGCTGCTCCGGCTCGAGGCTTGTCCACACGGAGCAGGACAAACAGTCCAGACTAACTGAGAAGTGGCTCTGGTTAAATCTCCCTTAGCCTTGGGTGCCTTCTCTCAGCAGTGAGGCAGCTCTGCCCTTCCCAAGCTGCTCTGGGTACATGGAATGACAGTCCTTCCTTAGACTCCATCATAAAATCACAGAATCATTAAGATTGGGGAAGACTGAAGATCACCCAGTCTAACCATTAACCTGGCAGCACTGCCATGTTCACCACTAAAAATGTCCTCAAGAGCCACATCCACACATTTTTTGAATGCTTCTAGGGATGGTGGCTCCACCACCGCCCTGGGCAGCCTGTGCCAGCGGTTTACAGCTCAGATCCAGATGAAGGAAAAGCGTGTGCTTGAGAGCAGCCTGGAAGATGGATGCTCAACAAATGCACAAGGTGGAGCATAAAGCAGAAGAGTGCTGGTGTCCAGAGCAGGCTTGGGTTGGGGGAGCCAGTGAGGACAGGAGCAAGGAGCAGGACAGAGGAGTTGCTGAAGGCATACAGCTTCCCAAGATCTGAGTAGTGGCCACCAAGTGAGGCAGAGCTGGAAGTTCCTGCCGGCACTCCCTCCCTGGAGATGAGTCACTATCGGCTGGAGATGAGCTGGGATGAGACTACCAGATCTGCGGGCAAGTGTCATGTTATGCTCGCACTGCCAGACAATCACAGAATCATGGAATGGTTTAGGTTCTAAGGGATCTTAAAGCTCATCCCATGGGCAAGGACCCCTTCCCCTATCCCAGGTTGCTCCAAGCTTGGTCCAGCCTGGCCTTGGACTCTTCCAGGGATCCAGGGGCAGCCACAGCTGCTCTGGGCTATCTGTTCCAGTGTTCCTCCATGTTCGCAAGTGGCGGATTTATGACCCTCGCCTGTAAAACCTGGCTAGAAACTCCCTTTCCTGTGGCCGTGACAGGAGGGTTTGCGGAGGCACTGACGGGTTCTGGGGAAACCGCTTTGGGAAGGGAGCACTTCCTCCAGCACAAGAGGCTGAGAAGCAGCCCCAGCTCAGTGCGGGAACACTGCCACCCCTCAGGGCCCGCGTCCCCTCTCCAGCCTGGGGACATCCTGTCCCTTCAGGGCTCACGCAAGGGCTCGTGTTCCCTCTCTGGTGCGAAGACAGTCCTCACGTCCCCTCTCCAGCGCAGGGGCAGCCTGTTCCCCCAGGGCAGCTGCTGTCCTCTCTCCGGGGAGGGGACAGCCCGCCCCTCGGCCCGTGTCCCCTCAGGGCTCATGTCCTCTCAGGGCTGGCGTCAGGGCTCTTGTCCCTCCCCAGCATGAGGACAGACTGTCCCTTCAAGGCTCGTGTCCTCTCTCCGGTAAGGGACAGCCCGTCCCCCCGGCCCGTGTCCCCTCAGGGCCCGTGTGCCCCTTCCCCGCAGGCACGGGGGGGCCCGTGCCGGCCCCGGCCCCGCCCGCCCCAGCCCCGCGCGTGCTCGGAGCGGCGGCGCTCGGGGTCACTTTGAGGCGGCGCCATCGCCATGTTGAGCCAGCTGCTGGGGCCGCGCTACGCGCAACTGCTGCAGACCTGGTGAGGGGGGACCGGGCTGCCCACCCCGCCCTGGGGCTGGCTGGGCCTGCCCGCTTCGGCCCGGGGCTAGCTGTGCGCTCCGACCCGGGCTCTGCTCGCCCCGCCCGGGTCTGTGCGCCCGGCCCGGGGCTCCGCGCTCGCCGGGCGCGGCCGCGCGCTGTGGGAGCCGGAAGGGCGACCCGACCCCTTCCCGAAGCCCTGCCCGAGGCCTCCCCGTTCCCTCGGCGCTCTGCGCCCTGCGAGGGTCGCTGGGGACGGTCCTGGGGTGCGGAGCAGCGCTCGGGCCGGGGCTGAGGAGCCGGGGAAAGGACTTGCGGCCAACCCGGCGCTGGCTGTATTTCACATAGATAAATATAGCAGTGCCCGTGGGTGCCCTTTGCAGGGCTGTGGGAGGCAAAACGAAGTGTTCGGCGGGGCAGAACCAACGGGATGGGGCTGCAGCAGTGTATGGCAGTGTCTTCTCTTTGCTGAGTAGTAGTCTTTTTAAGTAAAAGACTATGACCTCTTTCCTGTCAAATATCTTGGCTGCCCTGAGGACTAAAGCTGTTCGGTGTCCGTGAGGTTGTTTCAGTATTCCTGTGTCCAGTTTGGTCACCACAAGATCAGAAGGATCCAGAGCTGTTGGAGAGTGTCCAAAGGAGGGACACGGAGCTGGGGAAGGCTCTGAGGAGCTCCTGAGGGCACCTGGCTCGTTCAGCTGGGGCACAGGAGACTGAGGGGAGGCTCCTCGGGGCTGCAGCTCCTCCCGAGGGGAGGCGGAGGGGCAGGGGCTGAGCTCTGCTCTGGGACAGGGACAGCAGCCCAGGAAGGGCTGGAGCTGTGTCAGGGGCTGGGATGGAGCTCAGGGAAAGGTTCTTCCCCCCGAGGGTGCTGGCACTGCCCAGGCTCCCCAGGGAATGCTCCCGGCCCCAAGGCTGCCAGAGCTCCAGGAGCCTTTGGACAACGCTCCAGGGATGCTCAGGGTGGGATTGTTGGGGTGTGTGCAGAGACAAGAGTGGGACTCAGTGATCCTTGTGGGTCCGTTCCAGCTGAAGATATCAGAAATTCTAAGCTGTTTTCCTGATTGATGTGGCTTTCTCAGGTATCTCAGTCATGAGCATCTGCCAGGCCTTTAACAGTGGTAAGTTGTTTACCTGGCTGTGTGTCTCTTCTCTAGGACCCCCACCCTCGTGACATGGGGTGGTGTGGCTGGTGTTGGTGTGATCTGGGCCACAGACTGGAAGCTGGTCTTGCAGTATGTGCCCTACATCGGCGGCAAGTACAAAACTCAAGACTGAGCTTCCCTCTAATGGTGAGTTTTGTTTGTGCATCTCTTGGCTTAATCAATAGAATTGTGAAATCACGGAATCCCAGACGGGTTTGGGTTGGAAGGACCTTAAAGCTCATCCCATTCTACCCCCTGCCATGGGCAGGGACACCTTCCACTATCCCAGGTTGCTCCAAGCCCTCTCCAGGACAACCTGGTCTGGAACACTTGAACACAGTAACCCTGTGTTGGTGTGACAGTCGATGTTTCCTCTTTGCCTGGGGCACAATCATATTTTTTTCCTTTTTTTTTTTTTAAATGGAGCTACACAGAGCACTACACTAGAAGGATGAAATAGTCATTAGAATATGTTTTTCAAGTGATTATTTTGCAAGCAGCGGGTTTTGTACAACATAATGCTGTTCTTAAGAGGTCAAATCAGGCTAATTTTGAACTTTTGATGTATCTGTTTGCTTCTGTTCCTGAGCAGAAGGGCTACAAACTTAGGACTAGTTTTGTGACTAGGCATATTCAGACTCCTTTCTTCTCCTTGTAACTGGTATTAAAAGTAAATTGAATTTTCAGGTCTGGTTATTGTATTCCACAAATTCCTTGGAAGATTTGCTTTCTCAAGGTTTTGGTTATTTTCCTTCTTTAAATGCATATCAGAAGTGCTGCTCTGAATGTTCTGAAAGTCTGACCATTCCTAAAGCTGGAGCAGCAATTAGACAATCCTTCTGTTGGGGCTCTAACTGCATATTCTTTAGAGTAGGCAGGCTTTGGATTTCTTCATTCCTTGCTGCAGATAAAAGGGAGTCAGGAAGATTTTTCCATTCGTTAAAGGATGCTAATGGGGAAACTCTTGAGTCCAGAGGAAACTCTGTCCACCTCAGTGTTTGTTTTTTCTGATCAGAATAACAGTTACTGTTACATCTAAATGTTGATTAATGAAAATGAGCTACTTGTGTTCCAGCTACAAAGTATTTTGTAGGGAAGTCAGTCAGTTTGGAAAGCACAGACAGTACTTTTTACGTCTTTTTTTCAGCAATAGTTGTTGTAGTTGAAACAATTTACTGTTTGCAAACTTGGTATTGCACAGATCCTTCTGTAAGCAAGAGAGGAATGAAACTTGTCTTGGAAGTCAGCTGAACTGGAGGCATTTTGGGTCGTTGTGATTTTTACAGACAAGTCATAGAACCATAAAAATCACAGAATGGTTTGGGTGGGAAGGGTCCTTAAAGCCCATTCAGTTCCACTCCCTGCCATGGGCAGGGACACCTTCAACCATCCCAGGGTGCTCCAAGCCCCGTCCAGCCTGGATGGAGAAAAGTTTTCAAGTGGAAAAGCTCTCAAGTTATGTAGAGGCAATTAAATTACCTTCTAAGGGCTTTCCTTTCCTTAAAAATTGTCAGTAGTAGGAACAGCTGTTCCTGAACCAACAGTCTGTGTCTTTAAGTAAGAACTTTGTGTGTCGGTTCTCTGGGAAGAGGAGCAGAGAAAGGGGATGTGTGCTCCCTTCCAAAGGACTCCAGGCCTGCACACCCACACCTGTATCAGAAACTTCCTGCATGGATACTGGAGGCTTTTAAAATCTCTCATGTTGGCTGCTGTGTCACTGTGCAGGGGCTCTGCTTAACGACTGCTCTGTGTTTGTTGTAGGATTGTTATTGCTGGAGAGTGTCTGGAGCCATCCGTCCACTGAGACCCTGCTTGGGGTGACCCTGAAATGCCAAATACAGATTCTGCAACAAGTTCTGATCTGTCTGTCTCTCTCCCATGAACAGCTGTGTGCAAATTCACCTTCACTGACCACTTCCTCTGAGCACTTTCCCAGGACATCTTGCCTTGATGGGAGTAATTTATAAGCCTGGTAATAAATAAAACAAGTGAATGATTTTTTTGGGGGGTTGGGTTTTTGAGTGTGTGTGTGTATGTGTGTGTGTGTGTGTTACCTTCTTAGTCCTCATTCTTAAGACCAGACTCCTAGTTTGGTTTTGGGGTATAGAATCATGGAATCACAGACTGGTTTGGGTTAGGGCTTCTGGCATTATCCCAGGCTGCTCCAAGCCTTGTCCAGCCTGGCATTGGACACTTCCAGGGGTCCAGGGGCAGCCACAGCTGCTCTGGTCACCATGTTATGTATTCAGCTTGTTGGACTGTGTGTTTTAAGGCAGGTCTGACACGTTTGCCTCTTTTTCTGTGCAGATTCCTTGGGAATCTACCACTGGCTGCTAGGATACTGTTTGATGATTTATTTATATCAATTACAGCTCTTGAGCTACTCTCAGGGATGTGTTGATTTTAGGCTCATCATTGATCACTGTGGCCACAGGGATACAGTTAACTTTTCACAGCCAATATTGCAGAGTTTCATGGTAATAGATTCCTGAAATGTAGTTTAAAGAAAGGATTTGGGGTTTTTAACGTCAATTCATGGACCCCTTAAATGGTCTGTTTTTTACACTTCTCTGGCTTAATCTAGGGGCTTGAGGAAGTCAGGCCCCAAATCCTGGGTGTCTTTCTTTGTACCAGGATGAAAACCAGTGGTTCAGAGAGCTGCTCAGTTCTTAATTTGGGGTTTGAGTCGAAAAAGAATCTATCTGTTCAGTTCATAGATCTGTTTATTTGTGAACTTCAGTTGGTGATGAAACAACCCCCAAACACAGGCCTTTAGGTGAGAGTTCTGAGCTGTTAGAAAGCCCCTACCACAAGCCTTTAGATAAGAGTTTTTAGCTATTAGAAAAAGGAAGAACAAGGATTATTTTGCTCTGGTCTCTGCCACTCAGCCACAGATGACTCAGACTCAGGGGGGAAAAGTTCATCCCTTTTCACAAAGACCAGAATTTACAAACAAACTTCTGTGTGAGAACAGAGTCACTTTTCTCTCTGTTTAGTGCCCAGTTTCATCTTAGTAGAATGTTTGGCCGTAATGCAAGGTTTGAATCTCTTTAGGGGAAAATCCCAGTTGTAGCTGTGCTGCTGTGTGTCACTGTCAAAGCTGTGTCACCCTCAAGGATGTTTCTATGGGAAACTGTTGGAAAACCTGCCCAAACAGTGGCACTATGCAGGACACTTGGATTACTTAACACTAAAGCTTCTTAGTGTTGCTTCAGCAGCATCACTGTTAATTAATTGGGGGCAAAGAATACAGTTTTCACATGCAAAAACTGCCTTTGCTGCTCTGCTATGTCCGGTAAGATGCAGTCACATAGTCCTGGAATATCCTGAGTGAGAAGGGGCTCACAGGGATCCTCAAGTCCAGCCCCTGGCCCTGCACAGACACGGCAACAGTCCCACCCTGAGCATCCCTGAGGGCATTGGTCAAACGCTCCTGGAGCTCTGGCAGCCTTGGGGCAGCTTCCCTGGGAGCCTGATGGAACAGAAGTTATGGAATAATGGGATAGCGGTGCTGATTCTTCAGGCCATCCCATCCCTGCTCCAGCAGTGCTCCTGACTGAGCTGCAAGAGGCCAAAGCCTCAACCTCAGGGTACTGCGAGTGTAGGTTTGACAACAGCAGCCCTCTGCCATATGTGGGGGTGTTGATACTGATCCATTTCCAGCCAAATTATGCCTGGAAAGTGGATATTCTTGGAAAGTGGATATTCTGTCAGCCTGTCCTTGCACAGCAGCAGGATTGTAACCTCAGGTGTGGGCAGCTCAGTCTCTGCTCTTATTTTACCTGTGTAACACACCTGGACAGGATTGGTGTAACCTGCTTCAGAAGCTCCCTGGTTTTGCCTTGTTCCCATGGGTGAGTGACCTGTTCCCGTGGCTCAGAGTTCTTCGGGAAGCCTGAAGCTGGGGGTCTGTGGTGTCCATCCCTCTCAGGACCCGGGGGTCCCTGAGCTGCCAGTCAGTGGTGACAGTCACCTTTACACAGTCCCAGTGGCAGAAGTGTGCCGAGCAGGTGAAATGAGATACTGAAAGGAGAAAAACATATTTAAAATCCCAGCTGTGTGCACGGGCACCACTGCAAGGAGTGTACAGACCCTAGATTTGTTTGGGGATTGTTCAGGTCCTTGTTCTTCGTGCAGCATTTCCAGTGATGGATTTATTGCTAATTAACCCTAGGATTAGTGTATAACTGATTTAATTGCTATATTTCTCTTGCTACAAGAGCAAGAAACACACTCTTGAAAATACCTTCTGCATTCTTGGGCAAGTCTCTGTTAAAATTCAAATAATTACTGTTCAAGTGGCATGGGTGATCTTTCTAATTTTTCATGTCCTAGCATTACCTCTCTTCTAACAGTTAATTATTTTCATAATGAGCTATGAATGCCACATATGTTAGAGGAAAAAAATAAAAAACAATGACCTAACAGAGGGGGAAAAAGCTTCTCTTTCCAAACCTGGAGAGGGCACAGAGGTAGCTTTGGATTTACAGGCATCAAACTAGCTCTGGGTTGATGATGTAACTTTGGAGCAGCTCCTAAGAAAAGGGAGGCTTTGCATTCCTGCCTGCTTCTTCCGAGTGTTTGTCCTTGTTGGACCCCATTTCACTTCCCTCGTGGAATGTGCAAGTGGAGATGGGACAGGGATTTTTACTGCAGCCACCTCAGCACTGTGAGGCTGAAATAGCCCTTGGTCTCTTCTCCTGGAAGAGCCTCTGCTGGGGTTCCTGGGTTGGAAATTCCGTGGCCAATCCTGCTCTGGAATAAGCTCCTCAGTTGGCTCTGGGAGTGCAGAATGGGAAGCTTCAGACCAGGGATACCTGCAGAGTGAAATCAAGAGCTTTTCTGTCAGGATATCCTGCTGCTTCCTTCCATACCTGAGAACAACTGATTTTGGTGATTTTTTTGGATTATCTGCTCATCCTGGGGCAACACAGAGTCTCTGGCAGCTGAATCCACTTTCAGCTGGGGGTTATATCTGCAAATACCTCCCCCTGGCAGTGTTCCCAGAGGAACACTGGAATATTTTCCCTTCGGCTCAAGAGTTCATTTCTACCCAAACATTTCACGCAGTCCTAGGAGAGAGTAAATGTTTCCCTTCCACAAACCGGTGCCAGCTGCCAGTGAAAACTGATTTTCTACCTCCTGATACCCTCAGCTCGAGGTCCAGACAACATTTCAGGGATCCTCTTCCGCATCCAAACCCACAGCTCCACTTGCTCCCAGCTCTGCCAGTTCATTCTTTAAAAATACCACTGAAGGTTTCAGCGTTCTCCAGTTTCCCTTTTGCATCCCAAAGCTCTGTGTCAGTACAAGTTTTTGGTTACAACAGTATCAGTTGAGCTGGATTGTGAGGTTTGGGGTGTTTTTATTAAAAAAAAAACAACAGGGAATTGCATTTATGGAAAATAGTGTGGGGTTAATCAATAGTGGGAATTGGAAGTTTTCCATCTCTTTTGTGCAAGATTGCAGGAAATAACAGCAATGGCAGACAGGAACATCTCCTACCTGAGAATCCAGGGGAGACAATATAAACTACCACACCCCAGTCCCCGGGGGGCTGGAACGCCTTCAGGGGAAAGCTCAGCATTGCTCAAATTAAAGACACCACCTCCACCCTCATCGATCTTAAACCTTTTTAAACAAAGCAAATGTAACCCAGCACCTACAAGTGCACCTGGCTGTTGGAAATGGTTTCGTTTCTGCGCCTGAGTCTGGACAATTTGCAGCCCGTTGTGGGGGTGTGGGCTTCCCTCTCATCCATGACATGCCTCATGTCCTCCCTCAATCTGCTGCTTTTCAACGAGGGACTTTGAAATGAGTGAGTGAGCCCTGACTTGGAAAAAAAAGGTAATAAGTAATACCCAACCATGTGATGTTTAACAAGGGCAAGTGCTGGATCCTGCCCTGGGACGGGGCAGCCCTGGATGCAGGGACAGACTGGGAAGGAGAGGCTGGAGAGCAGCGCCGTGGGCAGGGACCTGGGGGACGCCAGGCCAGGGAGGGATTGTCCCACTCTGCACTGGGGCAGCCTCACCTCCAGAGCTGGGGGCACTTCGGGCACCAAAGGATCAGAAGGATCCAGAGCTGTTGGAGAGTGTCCAAAGGAGGGACACGGAGCTGGGGAAGGCTCTGAGGAGCGCCTGAGGGCACCTGGCTCGTTCAGCTGGGGCACAGGAGGCTGAGGGGAGGCTCCTCGGGGCTGCAGCTCCTCCCGAGGGGAGGCGGAGGGGCAGGGGCTGAGCTCTGCTCTGGGACAGGGACAGCAGCCCAGGAAGGGCTGGAGCTGTGTCAGGGGCTGGGATGGAGCTCAGGGAAAGGTTCTTCCCCCCGAGGGTGCTGGCACTGCCCAGGCTCCCCAGGGAATGCTCCCGGCCCCAAGGCTGCCAGAGCTCCAGGAGCCTTTGGACAACGCTCCAGGGATGCTCAGGGTGGGATTGTTGGGGGTGTGTGCAGGGACAGGGGCTGGGCTGGATGATCCTTGTGGGCCCCTTCCAGCTGAGGATATTCCAGGGTTCTAAGTTACTACCAGCTGAGGACTGGAGGAAGCACTGGCTATTGACACAAAGAGTTTTATGTCAGACCAGAGCAGCGGCTGGAGAGAGTGGACACACTCCTCTGGACACCCCTGCTGTAGTGTCCAACACTCATCCCTTCCGACTGCTGCTCCAAGCAGGATTCTTAACAAAAATCTAATACATCGTTCGTTAAAGGGAAGTTGATTCCTCTGACTCGCTTTGGAAAGGAGGTTGCCTTGTGTTTCCCAGCATGCGGATATGAAATGGCGAGGAACATGGGCTGCCGGTATTCAGGTGCTGGGTGGTACCTCATTCCCAAAGCTGGGGTTCCCAGGTGGACGTTCCTTGTCGGAGGGAGGCAGACACCTCTCCTGGCGGTACCACAGTAGGGAATTTTCCACTGCAGCTGCAGTTAGTCTTGTTTTACACGCTTTCCTGAAAAACTTTTCATTGCTTTGTCTTCAGTCCAGTTCCTCATGTGCAGATTTCCCCCCCTTTTTTTGTTGGTTTTTTTTAAAATTTTTTTTTAGGGTTTTCTCTTTGTATGGTGCTGTTGCACGGAACGAACCCCGCGATACCCCCCGGGGCAGCTCCATCGCGAGGGGCCGGTTCTCCCCCGGGGGTCCGGGCGGGTCCGCGTCCCCGGGGCGGGGCCGGGGGTCGCGGGTCCGCCAGTGCGGCCGGGGCGGGCGCGGGGGAAGATGCCCAAAGCGGCGCTG
>WAAG01050049.1:93745-110029 GCA_013390105.1 Tichodroma muraria | reverse complement strand
GTGCCCTGCGAACAGCCGCGGTTCTTTATTCTCAAATGAGCAGCAGGGGTGTTGTTTCTCCTTTCTCGGGGCTCACTCTGCTGCCTTTCGGGTGTACTTAGGAATTGTGGGGAGGGAGCGTCGGCTGCTCGCGGCGGTGGCCCCAGGGTGGGCTCGGGATGCGCCTTCCCGGGAGTGTGGCTGTGGGGGGAGCACATGGCCCGGGAGCTGGAGGGTTTCTATTTATAGCCCTGCATGGCTCATATGGCTGTAGGTGGCCATATGGATCCTCCCCGCACCCACGAGGCACCCGCGGGCTGAGGTGTGAAACTCGGGTCCAGCGGGAGCTGGGAACGCAGCAGGAGCTGTCCCTGTGTCCTCACCTGGCCCTGCTTGTCCAGAAAATCCATACCATCAACTTCTGCATCTGTCTTAGAATCCTCACAGCATGGTTTGGGTTGGGAGGGACCTTAAAGCTCATCTCATTCCACCCTCTGCCGTGGGCAGGGACACCTTCCACTGGACCAGGTGGCTCCCTGCCCCATCCAACCTGGCCTTGGACACTTCCAGGGACAGGGCAGCCACAGCTTTAGCTTCAGGTTTCATTTTTAGGATCAGATTATGGTTATGAGAAAGGGGTGAGTGAACCAGAAAGTGCCATCCTCGAGGGAGTGAAGCCGATTCTGCTGCTGCAGCTCAAAAGCTGAGGGCAGGATGAGACCACCAGCAGCAGCTAAAAGCTTCAAAGACCCTGTTTTTCCCAAAACTTGTTTGTTAAGTTGCAGTGTTGGAACTGAACTTTAAAAAAGAGGGGAGAGAGAATAAGTAGCTTGGTTTTATTCCCAAATTATTTTACGGATTTTCCCTTTGTATCAATTTGGACAGCGATCAAAGGTGGAATAGAGCTTTGTTGCGCTAATTTTTGGTTTCTGTTGCATTTTGCATTACCTCAGAGTGGCAAATACAGGTGTGGCAGTTCAGTAATACCTGTGCGAGTTCTGCCAGTTGTTTACCTGGGTGGTTGTTCTGTCCAGCTCCTGGGGATGTACAGATGCAGGGAGGGTTTGTGGAAAACCCCCGTGAGATGTGTGTGTGAGCCAGTCTGTGGCTGGAAATTACACCTCCTCGAGGTGTGAGTACCTGGGCAGATTCTTAAAGCCGGTCCTCAAACCTCATCCTTAGGAGGGTTTCTGGCTGATAGGGTGGGACTTGTGGGCTGGATTCAGAGTGGGCAGGAAAAGAGCAGGGATGGGGGATTTCAGGAAGAAAATTGTGTCAGGGATTTTGTCAAAGTGGCAGGTTGTCTTTGAGAGTTTTAGCTCTCTTCAAACTCAGGGTTCTCACACAGGGGAAGGAGAATTTAGTGCTGCTTTGTGGGGCTTTTTTCTTCAGTGTTTTTCTCCTGAAGGTTTGATGACCAAGTGTCAGAAATTTGGGATCGCTGCTCGTCTCTGCTTCAGGCTGTTGACATCACTGTGCTGGGAAACTTCACACTCTTGTGTGAAACTTATTTTGTTGAGAATTCCTTACCTTTGCAGCACAAATGTAAGAAGTTGGAAGGGAATGTTTTTAACACTCCTCCAAGGATATTTTGATCAGTACAGTCTTTTCCAAAAAAAAAATTGTGGAGCAGAATGCTTTTACTTGAGCCTGTGCTTTGCTTTTCCTCCGTTGCTCTGGTTTGCCTGCAGGGAAGCTCATGATTTCTCACATGAGAAGGAAATGGCCTCAAGTTGCACCAGGGGGCGTTTAGGTTGGGTATTAGGGAGATTTTCTTCATGGAAAGGGTTGTAAAGGATTAGAACAGGCTGCCCAGGGCAGTGGCGGCAGCGTCATCCTTGGAAATGTTCAAAAAACCTGTGGATGTTGCACTTGGGGACGTGATTTAGTGGTGAACATGGTGGTGATGCTGAGGTGACAGTTGGATCTGATGATCTTTAAGGTCTTTTCCATCCTTAACAATTCCATGATTCCATGATGCCTGAATTGAGCCCTGCAAAATCATCTTGTTGTGTTTGTCCCGGTGTTACGGAGCTGCCACTTGGGCTCTTCTTTAGGGATGTGATGCTTCTGGAAATTTGGGAGATTTTGTGTGTCTCCAAGTGCTTTGTTTGGGATTTGGGGGGGGGTGTTATTTTTGGTATGGTTGGGAGTCCAGGTTGCTGAACGAAGACCCTCCCGTTGCCCTGCGGAGCAGAGAGCATCATTCTTTGGGAGCATCATCCCTTCCACCTGCTTGGGACAGGTCGGTCCCGAGGCTGCTCCTTGCGGAGCTGTGGGATGGGGCTTGGATGTGTAAAGGTGTGGAGT
This sequence comes from Tichodroma muraria, assembly GCA_013390105.1. Taxonomy (NCBI): domain Eukaryota; kingdom Metazoa; phylum Chordata; class Aves; order Passeriformes; family Sittidae; genus Tichodroma; species Tichodroma muraria. Next base: position 107,740 of record WAAG01050049.1, on the reverse strand, counting down.
GGGCTGCAGCAGCTGGAGGTGTCGCCCACATGGTCTGACATGGGTTTTATGGCTGTGCCAGCCCATTCCAGCATAACCCAGCTGGAGCGCGGGGCCCCGAGGCAGGGCTGGGTGTGGATGCTGCATCCAGGAGTAACGCGAGGATGCCCTGAGAGACGCTGACAGTGGTGGGTTGTGCAGTGTCCTGGGGTCCCCATCTCCCTGGGAGCACCGTCGGGAGGTCCTGCAGCCCCCCAGGAGCCCCTGGTGCTAGGATTTGCCTGGAGCAGAGCTGGGGAGAGAAGTGAGGAGGGAGCACGATGGAAAGCAAGGAGAATCATTTTGTGTTCTTCCCTTGCCCCATGCAGCGAGGGAACGAGGCTCTGAGTGTCTGCTTTCAGTGACCCGTTTTCCCTTGGTTATTCCTGCCTCCATTTCTTCCAGAGGCAGGCGGTGGCTGGGTTTGCTCAGGGCTCTTTTTTTTTTTTTGTCTTTTGTCCCTTGCTTTCCCAAGTTGTGCAGATCCTGTGCAGGCTAAATGGGAGAGCGGAGGGGAGGAGACTGTGATGAGGGAGGAGGGGAGAGAGGGCCTGGGCAGCCGCTCTCTCCTTAAGGATATAAGGCAGGAAACAAAGGGTGAGCTGCACATGGAGAGCTGGGGCACCTGGCAGGCCTGGCCCTTCAATAGGCTGCCCTGGACGTGGCTTAATCCGCACGGAAAAGTCTGGGAATGAGAGCTGGGGGTGGCTCGGTGTGGGTCCCAGCAGCCAGGTCTGTTTTGTCAGCGGGAGCCAGGCGGCCCAAGCGAATAAAGCCCCGGAGCTGGTGATGGACAAGCATGGAAAATCCTTTGCAACTTGTAAACTCCTTTGCAACTTGGCCGTGTCCTTGCCTTTCACACACAGGGAACTGTGACAGAGCCTAATTCGAGAGCCCGGGATCAATCCGGGCTCTCAGCGTCGCTGCCTGGGGGGATGTTACAGAGCAGAGGTTGGGGTTTGCAGCTTCATACCAAAATGTCCCGTTTCTGGGCCTCTTTAAAATCTTTGTGCAAAACCAGGAGGGCAGAAGGAGGTAAATTCTGTATTTTGCAACGTTTAAAGGGGACTTTTACAGGGCTCAGAGTTCTGTGGTGTTGGGGGAGTTTCTGTGTGTCCTGGTGTGCAGCAGGAATCCTGGTCGAGTTTTGGGTTCCTCTGGCTCCCCCCCACACCTCTGACCCTCCCAGTGTCCTGCATGATCCTGCCAGAAGGTCCCCAGGAGCTCCAGGGCACCCCACCCCTTCCTTTCTCAGTTCACTGTCGCCTTTTGGTCACAGCTTTGCTCTCTGGTCTGTTGTCCCAGGGAGCCTGGGGGTGATCCTGCCTTTTGCAAGACCTAATCAGAATAAAGGTTTTTCTTCTGAACATTTCAGTGCTTTTCCTTTGGGCCAAGCTTCCCCAGGAAGAGACAGGACTCTCAGTCATTTCAGGTGGGTTTTTTGAGACTCTGAGCAGCTTTTCAGTTCTTCTTGCAAAATGACCACAGCACATACTAAACACATAGAGATGAAGGGCTCTGTTCACTTAAAATCCTGTCTTTGACTGTACTGACTGTTCTGGAAGTTACTCTGCACTTTAATGCATTATTTTTAAACCTGCTAAGACCCTAAACCCTAAATTGGAGCAGCAGATCTTGGAAGAGGAAGCAGTGCCATGTTCTTCATGTAGCAGGAGTTTCTCTTCCTGGCTTCACTGGCAACAACAGGTCTGCCCTAACGCTGCTGGAGTTGGTTATTCCTCTTTCTGGACTGAGGCAAAAAACTCCTTTTATAGTTTGAAAAAGTGATTCACAAATGTTTTTTTGTCAGGGTGGCTGGACACAGGCTCTGTTCCTGGCTGCTTGGTCCTACTCTGTGTTGTCTCCTTGCCCAAGTGCAGCTCCTCAGGGGGCTGGTCCAGCTGAGGAATAACCAGTGAGGGAGTGTTTCCTCCTCCTCTCCCTGCCCTCCAAAGATGGATTATTTTCCTCAGCTGGTTCATTTGCATGAACACTGGGCTGTGTGAGCAGTGGTGGTGGCAGGGAGGAGATCCAGGCAGGATAAGCAGCTTGGGAGCAGTTGGAGCCAGGAGCTTCCTAAGCAGATGCTGTGTGGGATCACCACAACCTTTCAGTCTTAACTCCTTCGAGAGACTTTTTCTAATTTCAGTTTTAGTGTAATTTATATTAAATTTATCTGAGTTTTTGGAGAGCTTTTTTTGGTACTTTCTGGGTTTGTTTGTTTAAAAAAAAATCTATTTTTTTTCATGTACGTCTGACTTAGCCTAATTGCTTTGTCACTGTCCTATACCAGAAATTCTCTGCTTATCCTGGTTTTCCCCTAATAAAGCTTCAGGGACAGACAATATGTGAAAATAGACTTTTCCTTTTTTTTTTTTTTTTATTTTGGTTTGTTGTTGTTAAGACCCTGATAAGGTTGTCAGTATCTCACCAGTGTGAGATAAGGTGGTAACTGCCACATTTTTGGTCTTCCAGCCCATTAACCTGTGATAGTGGGATGGATATACAGGGAATGAGCTTCTCCTGGGTGTGAACTAGGATTAAATATGCAAGTTGCAAGGTGGAGAAAACCAGAAGTGAGAGTAACCAAGGGTCTAAAGAGGTGTTGTTATGATGCTCGGTGAGGAGGTGAAGAATACTTGGTGCTTATTGTCTTTACAGCCCTACACTGCAGCCATAACACACTGGCTTATTTTTGCTTTATGAATAAAAAAATAGCTTATGATATTGGATTATTTAAAAAAAAAAAAAAACAAAACACAAAAAGCCCAAAGAAAACATCAGTAAAGATTTGGAATAATTGTGCCTGCTCTCCAGGTTGAGTCTTCATGGAAACCCAGGTGTTAAGAAAGAATCTTTCTTCCCTTTTGCCATTAATGGAAAGTTTTACGAGCTTTTGACATTTATCTTTGCATCACTTTGTGATTCTTTGTTTTGCAGCTTGTAGTAGTTAACTTCTGATTTTCTCCTTATCTGAAGTCTTCAGGATGCTACAGAAGACATAGAACCATACCTAAATGTGCTGTTCAAGGAGCAGGGAGAGGAGACAAGGACCATTTGTGGTGCTGGTTAAACGCAGCAGTCCTGGGAGAAGAAATTACACTTGAAAATGGGCATTTACTATGGGAGACAACCAAATGAAAAGTGCATCTTTGCTGAGATCTCCCTTGATGGTTATTGTGTGCATTATGCTACATTTGTTTATCTGATATGAATCTTCCTCTTGACATATAAAAGCATTTTAACTTAATTTGTGTGTTGCACACGAGAAGGAGTCAATATGAAAGCAAAACCACGCATTTTAGAGTTGAGTGTGAGCTTCATTCTTGAACGTCCAGCATGTGTTTTTCAGGAAGGAAATAAAAACTCTCTCTCCTGAGTTGCAGAGACGCCATTGTGGAAGTCCAGAGGGTTTAAGTTTCCCTCCATGTCTCTCTGGTGTGTTTTTTCCAGCCCCAGTGGGAAGAAGTTCCGGAGCAAGCCGCAGCTGGCGCGATACTTGGGCAGCTCTATGGACCTGGGCACCTTTGACTTCCGCACGGGGAAAATGCTGATGAACAAAATGAACAAGAACAGGCAGAGGATGCGCTACGACTGCTCCAACCAAGCCAAAGTAAGCCCGAGCAGCACTGGTGCTCCCCTGCCCGCTGTGGAGCTGCCAGAGCAGCGTCTGGAGAGAGGGAAAACGCAGCATTTCATAACTGAAGTGTGAGCTTGGAGCTCCCACAGAAGATCTCTGGTGGTGGGGGTTGGACAAATGCTGCTCCCAGGGGTTGGTGCTGTGGAGGAGAGTTGTGTCACTGCTCAGTCTTCTGTGGAGGAGGGCAGGGAAGAGACTGTCACCTTCCTCAGTTCCCAACACAAGAAAGGCATTGACCCATGGGAATGAGTGCAGAGGAGCCCCTCTGCCCTGGAGCCTGGCTGGGAGAGCTGGGAGAGCTCAGCTGGAGAAGAGAAGGCTCCAGGGATAGCTCAGAGCCCCTTGCAGGGCCTGAAGGGGCTCCAGGAGAGCTGGAGAGGGACTGGGGACAAGGCATGGAGGGACAGGACACAGGGAATGGCTCCCACTGCCAGATGGGAGTGCCAATGGCTTCCACTGGCAGGGCTGGATGGGATATTGGGCAGGAATTGTTCCCTGGGAGGGTGGTGAGGCCCTGGCCCAGGGTGCCCAGAGCAGCTGTGGCTGCCCCTGGATCCCTGGAAGTGTCCAAGGCCAGATTGGATGGGGCTTGGAGTGACCTGGGACAGTGGGGAGTGTCCCTGCCTATGGCCAAGGGCGGCTCTGGATGGGCTTTAGGGTTCCTTCCAATCTAAACCATTCCGTGATCCCCTTCCCTGGAGCATGAGCTCACCTCCTCCAGCACAATCTGCTCCAGACCCCACATCTCCTGGGGCTGTGCAGCAGCTCTGCCCCGCCCTTGCCTTTGGTTTGAGAGGAGAGGAGGGATTTGGGTCCACAGGGATGAGGAGATGCTGCAGCTCCTGACTCACTGCAGCTCTCCCAGGCTGTGCTGGTGACCCAGCTTTGGCATTGATGGAAGGGGAGGTGGCATTTGGGGCAAAAAGCGGGAGAGGGAAGAGGACTGTGAGGTCTATTTGTAGAACAAAATAAAAGATTGCCTAGCTGGTAATTCAGGTTGTTGAAGTGTCAGGATGGCAGTGACAGGCTCCCTGTCTGGATTGATTGTCCCAAGTCATCCTAAGGATCTTCATCAGATGCTAAAATCTTTCCCAGAACTCAAAAGCTGCTGTATGAGCCTAAGCACTGAATGTGGAAAAGGCACAATGCTCATTTTTTAAATAATCAGCCAGTCAAGGATCATCATCACGAGAGTGCTGGGAATATTTCTTGCAGTCCTGGGTGCTGCAGTGATATTTTGAGACCTGCCTTGAGGCAGAGACCAGCAGCTCACACACTTCCCAGGCTAAAAATTCTGCCCAAAACTCTCAATAAATGTACAAATGTTATCACTGGCTTCTGAATGGATTAGCACCCAGATGGTTCAGAATTATATTTGTCCTGAATACATCTTTTCTACATCTCATGAATAAATCTGTGAAGCAGATGCAGTGTTTGCATCCCTGAGAACAAAGCGTGTCCTACAGCCATTCCAAGAGTTGTGTGTTAGATTTTGGGGATGAGGAACTGCCTTCCTGTGCTTCCCCTAACAGAAAATGCAGTCATGTAGTGCAGAATTGATTATGAGCTTCGTTTAAAAGCTGAGCTTTGTTGAGAACCAAAGGTAAAATAGGGATTCAGCTTCCAGCTGAGTTGGTTTGTTTGTTTATTGGTCACAGCTGGATGTGGAAGGAATGGTTTGGAGTGGTATCTGGATTCAGAAACCAGCCTCTAAATCCCTGTTTGTAATTTTTTTATTTTATACAAATATTGTATTGTAGTCCTCTCTTTTAGTGATTACACATGGTGTGTTCTTACTCCTAAAGTCATTAAAAGTGGGACTAAAACTGCTGTGTATGAACTAACATGGGAGGAGGCTGCTATGTTAAACAGAATGAGTGGAAAACTTTGATAGGTCTAAGGCAAGATTTGAATTTAGTTATGTATTTTTAGCAGCCTAACTTGTATAACTTGAGATTAGACAAGATTTCAAGCCCAGGAACTGTTCCCTGCTGCACTTCTTTGTGGCTGTGGTAGCATTTTAGCAAATTGACATTATTTTTGTGGGTTCTTCCTTTTCTTTTTGTTTGAAACAGGGCAAGCCTGATTTGAACACAGCCCTGCCCGTGAGGCAGACAGCCTCTATCTTCAAACAGCCTGTCACAAAGATCACAAACCACCCCAGCAACAAGGTGAAGAGTGACCCCCAGAAAGCTGTGGACCAGCCCAGGCAGGTAAGGCTGAGAGACTCCTGGATTTGCTACTGGGAGGATTCCAAATAATCCGATGTAATTTTGTGATGCTGAACAATACTCCTGGCAATTTCTGATCTCCGAAACTTCAGAAAAATCTGATCTTTCAGACACGGTGGCTTGCAGTGCTCCCAGCTCTTAAAATCAGAACAAATCCTATTCCCAGTCTCTTGTTATGGACTCGGTGCACTGGGATTTACAAACTCCAGCCTTTGGTTAGATCACAATTCCAGTGTAGCTGAACCTGAATTTCCTTAATGCTGAAATTAAGTATTATCTACAGGATTATTCAGACATTGTAACCACTTCAGAGGACACTTAGGTTTAGAATCACTGTCAGATGTTGCAATCGGGTAAGAATTCCATGTTCCATTAAATCCATGTTCCTGCACTGATCACATCCAATGTGGTGTTCATTGCAGTGCAAGGGACTGTACATTTGTAGAAGTAAACTCTGCCAGTATAAGATCATAAATTCACTTAAAATGTTGTTATTATTAATACAAAATCAGTGTTTTTCTTATCATATTGTGTATTTGCAAGCAAGAGAACACACCAAAATTAAAGGAAAGGGTGCTCAGGACAAAGGAAGGCCCTGGTAAAATAAGCTGTACCTGTTGGAACACTGAAAACCTTTTCTGAAAACTTAAACACATTTTGAAGGCAGTTTTTAAGAATTACGTAAACCTAGTTCAACTAGAACCTCCAGGTGTGAGATAGAACTTATCTGAAATGGGTGGGGTTTTTTGGTGGCTGGGGTGTTTTTTTCTGGATTTTAAGCAGGTTGGCAGGGTCTTACCATGGTTTTCTGGGGAAGTAGATCCTGTATGTTCACAGTGTTGTTGCTATTCCTGCAGTTTTTATAGTTAAGATAAGAAAAGAGAACACTAAAGATAAAATGCCCTCTCCCAATTCTGAGCTGGATTTTTGTTCCTGTTTAAGATATTTTACTGAACTGCAGAATATTTTGACTTTTGCTCAGCAGACTGCAGATATTTCTGCAAAATTCGAAAGCAGTGCCAAGTCCCATCATGCACTGGCTTAAAAATCACAGAATCCCAGAATTCCTGGGAGCTGGAAGGGATCTGAAAGATGATCCCATTCCATCCTCCTACCTCCTATCCACTGGGATAGTGCAAGATAGACACCTTGCACTATCCCAGGTTGCTCCAAGCCCCACCCAACCTGGCCTTGGACAGTTCCAGGACTGGGGCAGCCACAGCTTCTCTGTGTAACAAAAAAAAAAATCACCTATTTGAAAGGCTAGAGAATATCCAGCTTATGTTTGGGCTGTGACTGTCCTCATTACCCTTTTTGGAAAAATCATGTGGGGTCAGCTGCACTTGAAATTTGACAGGCAGGAAAAAGGGATGGGATATGCATGGACTGTTTGAGGTGAATTCTTAATTTCTCAAAACCTCAATAAAAATGTGGTTTTTTGCAAGATAATTGATCCTCCAGCTATGCATTGCTATCCTCCTGATATCCCTCCTGCACCAGATGAAAAGTTAAAGGTATCAAGGTGATGTATTTGACTTTCTACCACACCAGCCGTTCAGGTACTTATAAGCCTGGGGAGAGCCTGTGACTCAAAATCTGCTAAAGGACCAGACATGGGGAAAAGGACCAAACTGCTGGACAGGCAGAAAACAATACTTTACCTTGAATACAGTTATTGCATTCCTTAACTTTCTGTGGGCTATGTAGGAGAGAAATAGGGTGTAAAAAAGGCTGATTCACATTGTGGGCTTGTAGCTGAAAGCCTGGCTTTGCTGCTGCAACTTAGAGCAGTGAAAGTACCAGTCCCTGGAAGAAAAGAGAATTTTCCAAGGCAGCAAATTGGGAGAGAGGAGTTCTGGGGCTGACTGGCAGTGAGGATTGTTCTTGATGTTGGAGGTGGCAGATCCCTTCTGTGGTAAATCCACATTAAACTGTCCCCAGCACTGCTGTTCCCTCTCTGCATAGGAAGCAGGGGCTTCGTGGAGTTGCCAGTTCCATTTCTGGTTGTGCCAATAACCACCAATAACCACCAATAACCACCAATAACCACCTGCTTTGTCTGCAGCTCTTCTGGGAGAAGAAGTTGAGTGGGCTGAACGCATTTGACATTGCAGAGGAGCTGGTGAAAACAATGGACCTTCCCAAAGGGTTGCAAGGTAATCAGAGGTGCCCTTGGCTCGGGGCTGGCATTTTGGCACCTGGCAGCAGTGAATGAAGGTGCTGAGGGAGGGGGAGCTCCTTGTTGCCAGAGTCTGGCAGGGCCGGGGCCATTCCTGCTGCAGCAGGAGCTGTGGTGCTTTGCCTGGGGGTCCCAGTGCCCTTTGTTCTGAGGAGACACTGAAGCAAAGCTTCTCAGCCTTTTGGGGGATTCATTTTCCAGAAACAGCAGAGCATCCCAGAATGCTGTTTGGGTTTGGGCTGGAAGGCACCTTAAAGCTCATCCCATTCCACCCTCTGCCATGGGCAGGGACACCTTCCACTGTCCCAGGCTGCTCCAAGCCCCCTCCAGCCTGGCCTTGGTCACTGCCAGGGATCCAGGGGCAGCCACAGCTGCTCTGGGCACCCTGGGCCAGGGCCTCACCACCCTCCCAGGGAACAATTCCTGCCCAATATCCCATCCAGCCCTGCCCTCTGGCACTGGGAGCCATTCCCTGGGTCCTGTCCCTCCATGCCTTGTCCCCAGTCCCTCTCCAGCTCTCCTGGAGCCCCTTCAGGCCCTGCAAGGGCTCTGAACTCTCCCTGGAGCCTTCTCTTCTCCAGGTGAACACCCACAGCTCTTTGAGCCTTGTTCAAGCAGAATGGAAACATCTTCCCTTCCCAATTTGGTGGGGCTTTTTTTTTGTTATCTTTTTGGTTGCAACAGAACAAGGAACTGCTTTAACTTTAAATAGCCTCAGAAAGCTGCACAGGTGCTGCTAGAAGCATGTAGGTCTGAGATTTATGTCGTGTGAGCTTTCAAACTGACAGCCTGTGCTTTGCCATTAAAATTTAATTGCCATTGTCCTGATTTCCTGCTCCCTGCCTGGGGCAGTGCTGGTTATGGATTTCCCTCCCCCTTGCAGGGGTTGGCCCCGGCTGCACGGATGAGACTCTGCTCTCTGCCATCGCCAGTGCCCTGCACACCAGCACCATGCCCATCACTGGCCAGCTCTCTGCAGCCGTGGAGAAGAACCCTGGGGTCTGGCTCAACACCTCCCAGCCTCTCTGCAAAGCCTTCATGGTGACAGATGAAGATATCAGGTATGAACTCCAAATAGCACTTGCTGTCCTGGAGCGAGGTTCCTTGTGCTCAAACAGTGCTTTTCTTTTCTGTCTGAAAGTCTGATGGAGCACTGTGGCTTGGGAATTATTTTGAATAGCTCTCTAGCAGTAGAGTAGACAAAAGTTGTTACATTAAGCTCTGTCAGTGCTTAAAGCCTACTATTTTTTATTTTGGCCAAATTGTGGAGCTTCAGGCTCATGTTTGATTTGCATGTCAAGTTTCCTTTTATTACAAAAGTTGGAGTTGTGAGTTGGGGGAACCTTGACTGAGGCACCTCTGAGCAGAGATGGGAGTGGAGAAACCCTGAACAGTGGAATTGGATTTTCTTCAGCTTCCTCTTTGTCAGTAAATAAATTAAATAAAATTTATGGATTGACCAAATCCAAGCTGTGCCTACTGTGGTGACAGGGAATAAGGATGCAGTTTATTCTGCTATAGGTTGCTTTAGTAATGAAATACTGTTAAATCAGAACTGGTCAAACTCAGATTTAAGTTTTTGATGGAGAACTGAATATACCAAAGGCGTGCAGCATGCAATTTACATTCATTACGTGTTTAAAGGCAGTCCTTGCTTTGACTGCTTGATAAATCTTTTGGAATTGCAGGATGACTTTTCTGGGCTTGATTGAGACACAAATGACCAGGAAAAACAGTCTGTTTGTAACTTTGATGTCCTGTGGTTGAACTGAAGTAGGAGCCCCACGAGCCACTTTTGATTGTTGGTCACTTCTTTGGTGTGTCTTTGACTTCTTAGGGTTGGGACTCAAATGGAAAATGAGCAGAAAGAAATGGCCTGAAACTTAATTTTTTCCAGTCTTATTTTTGAAAGTCTGTGCAGGGTAGGCTGACTTGTTAGATAATAGTAGTAGGAGTTACAAATTAGCATTAGACTAAAAAAAAAAAAAAAAAAAAAAAAAAAAAAAAAAAAGGCAACTGCTAGATTAGCCAAATTTCAGCCAGAAATCAACAGGTGCAGGATTCATAATATAAATACTGGACACATTTTTAAAGTGTTTGTCATCTTCACTTGCAGTACAATGCCAGGTGGGGTTTTTTGTTTTGGTTTTTGGGGTTTTTTTTGTTATACGATGGAGTTCTTAGAGGACTTTTGCAGTCCATGCTTGTCTCATGTTGGCAGAATTGGAGACAATTTCCCTTGGCAGACTTGGGGGCTGATGTTGGGTGTCCCTTGTGTTGGGCAGGAAGCAGGAGGAGCTGGTGCAGCAGGTGAGGAAGAGGCTGGAGGAGGCCCTGATGGCTGATATGCTGGCCCACGTGGAGGAGATCGCCAGGGATGGGGAGCCTCCCTCGGAGAAAGAAGGAGCAGAGGAGGAAGGAGAGGAAGAAGAGGAGGATGAAGAGCAGGACCATGACCAGGAGATGGAAAATGTATAGTCCAGGTAAGGTGATAGTGCTGTGTCTCACCTTAAACATTGGGGACAGGAAGATTTTCAGGAGGAATCTTAAATATTGATGAATCTTTGCTTTTTAGTCTGTTGAATCTGTGCTTCGAAAGGTGTGGTGGGCTTGGGTCAGGAACGGGGGAGGTGGGCATGAGACCCCACCTGCAGAGCTGCCCCAGCCCCGGGGAACAACATCAGGAGGACGTGGAGCTGCTGCAGCCAGGCCAGAGGAGGCCACGGAGATGCTCCAAGGGCTGGAGCCCCTCTGCTCTGGGGCCAGGCTGGGAGAGCTGGGGGTGCTCAGCTGGAGAAGAGAAGGCTCCAGGGAGAGCTCAGAGCCCCTTGCAGGGCCTGAAGGGGCTCCAGGAGAGCTGGAGAGGGACTGGGGACAAGGCATGGAGGGACAGGACCCAGGGAATGGCTCCCATTGCCAGAGGGCAGGGCTGGATGGGATATTGGGCAGGAATTGTTCCCTGGGAGGGTGGTGAGGCCCTGTCCCAGGGTGCCCAGAGCAGCTGTGGCTGCCCCTGGATCCCTGGAAGTGTCCAAGGCCAGCTTGGATGGGGCTGAGGAAGGCTCTGGAGCACCAGGAGTGTCTGAGGGAGCTGGGTGGGCTCAGTCTGGAGAAAAGGAGGCTCAGGGTTCAGTCTCAGTTGTCTCAGCCTGTCTCCATAGGAAAGGTTCTCCAGCCCTAAGACCAACCCAGTGGCCGCCTCCAGAGCCTCTGAGACCAGAATCAGGACTGTGGTGGAGGAAAAAAGGGACTTTTTAGGATGAATTTAGGAAGAGCTCCTTTGGAGGGAATGGGGATTTCAGGTAGGAGGAAGATTGATTTTGTTAAGCAATCCTTGAAACTTGAGGATTGATTATAATGTGCAGTCTGCTTGGCCTTTGGGAGATTCCATCTTTTATCTGGGCTCTTTTTTCACATTTTCCTGTATCACCAATAGTAAGTTTATTTGGACAGTGAATACCTTGAGTTCCTTTCTGCTACAGAGGTCTGGCAACAGGCAAGAGCCAGAACAAACTGGCTGCTGCAGGTGAAATCCAGGAGATAAAGATGTGGATGTGTTATGACAGTGGGATTTCTCCTTTTAAGAAAAGATACAAAAATTATTTTTGAGTTACAAGTCTTTTTCTTTTTTCTATTTTTCAGGGAGTTCCATCTAAGAATTCCCAGTATAAACCCATTCAGCAGGGTCAGCACAACCATTCACAGAGCCAAGAGTGCACCACCAGTCCACCTGTACCCTGAGCCTTTGGATGGACTTCAGGAAACATGGAAGCTGATGGTTCATTCATTGCTGGGGAGTTTTGCAGATGGAACTTGACTAAACTCTACTCCCTTCCTTTTTCTAAAGGGATAGGATGGTTGGGAATGCAAAAGTGGGAGGGGACAAAGGAATATCACATGGTGGGAGGGAAAATCCTAGGAACTGAATTTGCTGGCTCTATTTTTTTTGGGGGGGGGGTGTATTATGTTTTGTGGGTCAGTGCTGGGTGAGACATTTTTAAGCTTTTCTATCTAAGTACTTGTAATGACCCACAGAAACAATTTTCTCTCTAACCCGAGGGCGAGAGATGCTTCTTTCACTCCTTGGCTACTCTGCTGTGGGCTACCTGTTTGTACCTGAGTGTAGGGAGGTCATTTCATGTTGTGAATGGTTCATTCCATGTGTGAATTCCAGTTGCTGGATTGCCGTTTCCTCACAAGACCACATTGGTCTTGGAAGCGTAGTCTCAGAGCTGAGCTGCCAGAGCCTCTCCCACCTGAGCCTGGGTGAGGAGGGGAAGCTGCACTCGAGGACTTGGGCTGCCAGCTCTGGGAATTGGGGATTTTGGTTATTCCACACCACGGTTTGGATACAGAGCTCTGTGTGTCCAGGCATTCTCAACAGTCTTGGAGGCAAATATACCCAGCCTGAGGTATATTTTACTTTGGTTTAAGTCCAGTCAGAAGGACTTCCTCAGCTGGGGATGGAAGGATGACTCATTTCTGACTGATAATGAGGAAAACTTCCTCCTTTTTCTCTTCTGGTGCCAAGAACCTGCCCTCTGTTCCTCAGTGTGGAGGGAAGGGGATCCATTCCAACAGGTGTGGCTACACACCTGCTTTTGTGTGCAGTAATGTTCTGACCTCTTTAAAAAAAAAAAAAAGGAAAAAGGTTGATTTTTCTATAATTGATATCTAAAAAATGAATTTAAAGCTTTTTATTAAGTATTGAATCTTTCTTATTTGCATGTGCAGTGAAGTGACCAGCATTTTGTGTCAAAAATTGGACTGATGTGAAACCTGCCTTAATGTGTTTATAAGTATTTGGCTTCACCATGGGTACCTTTATTGATTCCTCAGTCTCTTCCAGTACATCTGTGAGCATATTGGGGTAACTTGTGACTAGAAATGGATTTCTCTGGGAAGGGACACAAGGAGAGGGGAGGAAGATGAGAGAGTTGATAGCTTGGGGAGTGTGGTGACTGGGTTGCAAAATTGTTTTAGTCTTAGGGTATCCATTGCATAATCCGTGCGTGGACGTCTCGGCTGAGAGAACACTGCAAAGTGGTGGATTAAATATTGTGCCACCAACCAAATGTACAAGTTGTTGGTATCCCAAAACTTGGGGAAGAAAGTAGCTCCCAGAGCCTTTATTGTGTGAGAAAGATTAGGAGGGGCAGCCAGGGGCCAGGGAATTGCCTTTGGGAGTAGTGCAGCTTAGTGATCCCTGAAAAATATCCCATGCCAAAGTGCTTGATCCTTAATTCACCTTTTTCTTAAAGATTTGAAAACACAAAATTGGTTGATATTGCTCATTTGAGTACTGCAAGGAGACTGAATTGTACTTTGCTGCTGCTCTGCCAGGTGCTGCTCTGGGGAGCTTTACCTGGCACTGCGTGCAGCGACCATTATTTTCCTTTCTGAACAGTCTGTTACAGTTACTACTCTGTAAATCTGTCCTCTTGTAAGTCATGGTGTTGAATTAAATATTTCTCACAAAGAGGAGGTTCTTCTAGTCTTCCTCAAGCTCTTACCTGGAGTTTTATGCTCTGCCCTTTCCACTTCTCCCAGTGGAGATGCTCTGGGGGTTCTGGTGTGGGCTCCACTCTGAGATTTGGATTGTGGCCTGGCAGGGGAGAATGTGGAGGGAAACTCGTGGAAAGCAGTTCATTCCTGTTGCAGAATCCTCTCCTGTGTCCTCACCAAGGGAGAGGCTGCCAGGGTGTCCCATCTCTTGGGCAGGTTGGTGATAGAGTCTCAGAATTGTTAAGGTGGGAAAGGATTTTTAGGATAATAAAGTCCAACCATTCACCCAGCACCACCACATTCACTGCTAAACCATGTCCCCAAGTGCCATATCCACACTGCTTTTGAACACTGCATGGATGATGACTCCACCACTGCCTTGGGCAGCCTGTGCCAGGGCTGGACAGCCCTTTCTGGGGAAA
>WAAG01050049.1:74266-85463 GCA_013390105.1 Tichodroma muraria | reverse complement strand
CTTGCGGAGGCGGAAACTTAACGGCGGCAGATCCCGCGGCCCCGAAAGTCGGCCGCGGGTCCCGGGAGCTGCGCTGCGCGCCGGTCCCACCGAGCTGACTGGAAATAGCAATTAAACTCCATCGGCCCGGGTGGGATAACGCCGGGTGCCCACGGAAAGTTCCCGGTAGCCACGCGAGTCCATGGGAGCTGCCAGAACACGGAGCGAGGCGAGAGCTTTGGTTTCATTGTAGTTCTGCCTCTGCCCCCTCCCTGCCAGCTCCGTGTCTCAGACCCGGCGTGTAAACGGTGCCCCTTATCTCAGGCTTCGTTTACAAATCCTGCTGATAAATCCGATACAAATGGACATTAACCCGCTCGTTTATAGGTGGCCGGGGCTCCTCAGGCGGCCGAGGAGCCCCTCACACCCAGCTGTCACAAAGGGACGCCCCAGCCCCCGCCGGGTGGGTGTGCCTGGAGTGGGCTTTGTCTCCAGGACATACCAAATAAACCAAACTTTCACCTTGAAAAATCAAAAAGAAAAGACCCAGGGCGGAGGATTTAAGGAAAAAAGGAAAAGGAAGGGAGCTGCTGCCCGCAGGGATCCCGGCAGGAATCCCCTGGCAGGGAGCGTGACCTGCGGGGTGTTTTGCCCTTGTGGGGTCTGGCACCCCAGCCCTGCCCTCGCCCGGCGGCTCCCAGCCCTCCCTGCCCGGGGGGCTGCGGGCCGGGGGTCGGGGGGCTTTTTTTCCAGGGGGGAAGCGGGGAACTGGGCAGCCTCATTGTTCTCTTTGTTAGCCAGAGCCATGCTGTGATGAGCGCGGTGACATCATGCTCTGCGCTTCCCATTGGCCTGCGCTGCCTCCCAGCCGGCCCCGCTTCCCGGCCTCCCAACTTTCCGTGCACCCCTCTGCGGTCCCACGGCCCCGGCCGGGGGTCCCCCCGGGCTGCCGGACCCCGCCGGGCCGGGCGAGCGGCGGGGCAGAGCCGGGGGAGCGGAGCTGGGCACCGCGCCCCGCTCCCGAGGATTCCACTCCTCCTCCCGGGCTGGATGGAGACCTGGGTTCGGTGGCCTCGCCGCCGGGCTCTGCGGAGCCACGGGGTCCGGCGGCCTGAAACCGGAGCTGTGCTGTGGGCTGGGCTCTGCTGGGAACCCGCTAGTTCTGCCAGGGGAGCAGGCCGGGGGAATGGCTGCGTTCGGCCCGGGAGCTGCCGGTCGGTGCCTTCTTTTCCCTGGGTGTTTCGGTGTGGTGAGACCCCGGTGCTGCCCCTCCAGCACCCCGAGGAGTTTGGTGCACAGCCAGCTACCTGCCCAAAGGCCTTGGCGGAGTTTGGGTGCTCGCTGAGCTTCGCGGGCTCGTGAAACTTCTGAAAAAATTACTGCCAAAGAAATTAGTATATTGGCTTGAGGAGTGGTGCTTGAGGGGCACCGTGTGGGCTTGGAGGTGACCTGGGGCCAGCTGTGAGCCGAAGCTCCCTGCCGCAGCCCCAGCCCATGGGTAGGATCAGCCCTCTCCAGGGGTTTCCCCTTGTGTTTCCTGCCCCTCTCCTGGTCCCGGCCTGCTGGGATGCAGTGTGGCAGCCTTGTGCTGGATTTCTGTTGAGAAGGGGCACTCGGCACCCTCGATCACACCCGGGGCTGGCAGCAGTGCCTTTCTGCTCCAGCTGCTCTCCGTGCCACTGGCAGCTGGATTACAGCAAGGATGCTCAGGTGTAGCCTGAGCAATACCGAGCTTATTCCTCAGGGCTCGCACCACGCAGAGCCCTTCTCACTCACCCTGTGCTGCCTCCCAGGTCCTTCTGGTTTCCATGTCCCCCCTGCGAGTCTCCCTCAGTTTTGGCAGCCCTGTGGCAGTGGGGTCTGGCTGTAGAGCTGAGCCTTGGGGTGTTTGGCTGGACCATCATCATCATCATGGTGACAAAATGTGCCCTGCTGGTGACACCACAGGTCTGGGTTGGGTCACCCAGACCATGTCCCTGTCACTCTTGTCTTTCCCTCACTGCCCAGCCTGGTCATGACCCAGGGAGCAGAGATTTGTGGTGCCGTCACGCCTGGAACATAGGGAGGGATGAAGATGTGCATCTCGGGGCAAGGCTCAGGATCTCTCCCCACGCACCTTGGGGCACTTTGGGACCTGTCCTGCTTTGCCCAGACTTGGCTGCTGTGGCAAGTGGGGACGAGGGAGGCCTGGACCAGCACATGGATGTCCTGTCCTGCACAGGCTGAGTTGGGACACAGTTGACACAACTTCTCCTACTTTTCTTCAGTTTCTCTCCTCCAGATATCCTAATTTAACCCTTTCACAAAGGAGCAGCAGCAGCCCATCAGGTAAATCTTTGTTCTCTAAATCAAATTGGTGTTTTCTTCCCTGAGCTGGAGGAGCGTTTGTCATGACCCCATGACCGGATTGGCATCGGTGACACCACGGAGCAGGATTTGCCTGCTGGGATCTGCGGCTCCTCTTCCAGCTGGGATCTGCAGCTCCTCTCCCTCCTGCCCACACGGCTGCGTGGCCGGGCGGGATTCCCTGGCTGTGCCTTCTCCTGCAAGCCCGGTCATGACTCCTGCCGTGGGAGGGACCATCTCCAAAAAGCGCTGTGGGCACCGACTGGAGCGGTGTGGGCTCCTCTTGCCATCCAGCAGAGAGAGCCGTGGGGATAACAGGAATCACCAGGAGCACGGGGCAGGTGTTAGAGCTGCCCTGGCTCTGGCACATGGGTGCTGCCCTGGGGGGGATTCCTGTTGTCCCAGCTTTGGAGGGGCATTTCCAGCAGTGTCTGCTCTCCCCTCCCACACCAGGTGCCTCCCATGGGATGGAGCCACATCCTGTCCCCATCTGTGTCCCTCAGGGACAGTCACAGCTCTACAAAAGGAAAGTTGCTGTTTATAGAAGATGCTGGGGTGCTGAAGGGTAGATCCAGGGAAGGATGGCACTTCACACCTCTCCTCGCTGCTAGAGTGGGGCTGGCATTCCAGTGCTGAGAGAATGCTCAGGGTGACCATGGGCCTCTCTGGGCCAGCCTGGGCACCTGTAACCTCGCCATGGATCACAGGGCTGCAAGGAATCCTCTCATTTCAGAGCCCTGGGTTGCTGCTCTCTGTTGTCTCCTGCCCAGGTGCCATGTCCTTGGAGGCACCTGGCACATCCTCCTGGCTGCCTCCTCCCAGCTGGGTCATGGCAGAGCTGGGGACTCCTGAGTTTGGTCCCACGGATGGATGGATCCGGTTGCTGAAGGACCTGCCTGTACATCTGAGAGCTGGCTCTGGCTGCACACTGTGTCCCGAGGAGAAGAGCCCAGCCTCCCTGCCCCGCTCTTCCAGTGTCTGGAGGAGAAGCCAAGGTGTGATGTGCTCGCTTCCTGCAGCACATGAGCAGCGATGAGTTCGTTCCTGTGTGCAGAGTTGGGAAGGAGTGCTCAGCAAGGGGAGAGAAGCTGTGATGGAGGTGCAGTGTTTTGTCCTCCACGCCTGGCCCCAGTCCTGGCCCATCCTGTGCCATTCGCTGGTAATGAAGGGGACCAGGACTTCCAGAGCTCTGGGTGAGAGGCCAGGAGATGCTGCAGAGCTGGGGGAGAGGAAGAGCCATGGGTAGGGCACTCCAGGGGTGAGGCACCAGAGGTTTCCTGAGTCTGTGACAGACACTGTCCTCCTGCCTGGTGCCATCAGAGGCTCCTTCAGAAAAGCTCTGCTGGTGCTTTTTGGGTTCTACCAGCTCAGAGCTGGGCACTGCCAGCACAGACCTCCTTGGTCAAGCAGTGATGTGGTCTGGACAAGAAGATGAACTGGCTCTGTCCTCCTTGTGTGCAGGAGACACCTGATGTGGGAGCAGAGGCTGCCTGGGCCCTGCTGGGTGAGGGTGTGGATGAGCTGTGTGGGATCCATCGCCTCCAGCGTGGTCATTGGAGCACAGAGGATGGGGAGACTCTTCCCAGCCCTCTCTCCCAGTGTTGTACTGGTTTTCATGGGCTCTTGCAGTGGTCTCAGCCCTGATGAGTCTGGGGCTTCTCGCAGAGAGCCAAAGTTTTCTTTGGTGATGCCAAGTGAGGATGTCCAGGCAGAGCAGCCACCTTTCCTGGGGTGCTGCCTCCATCACCACATTATCCTGGGGAGAATTCCCTGGGATTCTGTTTCTTGTCAGAAGTTACCAACGTCCATCCCAAGGGCAGGTGAGATAGGTTCAGCCAGGGCAGTTTTGCAGAGTGGAGCGAAATGGGAGCCGTGTGGGATGGGGAGGGGGTGAAAGAGGAGGGCACAGAGTTGAGACAGATGGGAGGAGAGTCCTGCTCACCCATGTCGGGGCTGTCCCTGCAGGCAGAGCTGGCTGTGGTGGCACAGGGGGCTGTGACTTGGAGCAGGGGGTGAGACCTCTGGAATGCCAGGGTTTGCTGGCAGCTGAGTGTGGCCATGGGGTTTCAGGATGAGTTTGTGCCTGCAGGGACTCAGAGCTCCACCAAAGAGTTACACAGCAGCTGAGCCACTCTCGGGCTCTGTGTTCAAAAAGGGCTGTTGGGACTGAAGCATCCTGGGTCTGTCTCCTCCATCCTGCCTCTGGTTTTGGGCTGTTTTTATTTGGATCTTTAATTAATTTGCTTCAGTGGAGACTTGCAGCAAAGTCTGGCACTTTGTTCTGCTCTGTTGCCATTGGTGCTGCACAAGCTGCCCTTGGCCAGGGCAATGTGTGGATGCCACCTGCTGCTGCTGGGCTGAGGTCTGGCACTGCCTGGCCTGGGAGCTCCCTGGCACTTCCAGGCAGCTCCAGGTCCTTTCCACAGCCCCCTCTGGCATGACCCTGATCCTGCAGCAGCTTCACAGGGATGTGGCCAGCCAGGATGGTGTCACAGTGTGCTGGGGTGGAGGTTTGCAGGGGCTCATCTGAAATGTCTCGTACTGTTCTGGATCATTCCAAGTACAAGAAAGATGTGGAGCTGCTGGAGCAAGTCCAGAGGAGGCCACGGAGATGCTCCAAGGGCTGGAGCCCCTCTGCTCTGGGGCCAGGCTGGGAGAGCTGGGGGTGCTCAGCTGGAGAAGAGACGGCTCCAGGGAGAGCTCAGAATCCCTTGCAGGGCCTGAAGGGGCTCCAGGAGAGCTGGAGAGGGACTGGGGACAAGGCACGGAGGGACAGGACACAGGGAATGGCTCCCACTGCCAGAGGGCAGGGCTGGATGGGATATTGGGCAGGAATTGTTCCCTGGGATGGTGGTGAGGCCCTGGCCCAGGGTGCCCAGAGCAGCTGTGGCTGCCCCTGGATCCCTGGCAGTGTCCAAGGCCAGGCTGGACGGGGCTTGGAGCAACCTGGGACAGTCGAAGGAGTCCCTGACATGGCAGGAGGTGGAACTAAATCAACCCTAAGGTCCTTTCCAACCCAAACCATTCCATGATTCCCCCAGCTGCAGTTGCTGGTTAAACCCCCAGTTTGCAGTTCAGGTCCATCTCGCTCTGGGGGCTCAGCCACGAGGTGCCATCCCCCCCCCGAGCACGAGCAGGGGCAGCCCTGGCTCAGCCTCCTCAGGGGGTGCAGGTGTGCTGGAGGACAGGGGTGTCCTGCTGGGACGTTGTGTCTCCTCACCAGTTCCCGGGGTGCCAGAGCCATCGCTCACTGTGCCGGGCAGGGTTAAACACCTCCCTGAATCCCAGCCTGGGGAGGCTGCTCATCCTGCCCATCCTGCCTGCTCCAGGCTTTGGGACCTTTGCCTGGGAGTCCCTGCTGCCAGGGGGTGTCTCAGGAGGAGTTTGGGCCTGGGGACAGGGCAGGACGGATTGGTCCCCTGGTGTGTCCTGGTGCTGGAGACTCCTGGCAGGCACAGTTCCTGGTGCTGGTGCCAGCACATGGCCTCAGGCAGTGGCTTCCCTGGCCAATGCCTCCCTTCCCAGTGTTTCCTGGTGTGCTTCTGGGACAGAGAGGGGGTGACCCCACACCCCCACCCTCCCAGATCTGCCGTCCTCCTCTCCTACCCCTCCCCTGGGAAACCCAGCTCCCACCCCAGCTGTGTTTGGTGCCATCTGTGGCCCTGGCAGCAGCCACGGGCTGGGGACATTTTTCCTGTGCTGCTGGTTTGAGGGGGTGGAACTGGCCAAGCCAGGCACCCCTTTGATTTTTATCCAAGGTTTCTGCCTTTGTCCTTGTGAAGAGCTCACGGGAGCAGCCAGAGAAACTCTTCCTCTCTTTGGTGCTGCCGTGGCATCGTTTGGGTCCCACTGGTGCTGCTGGTGTGCTGGAGTGGGGTGGGAAAGAGCCTCACTGGGCCATGTCCCCCATGGGATCTGGCTCCTGAGTGGCTTCTGTGTGCAGCTCCTGGAGCTGCCAGTGGCTTTGTGTCCTGAAACTGCCACTTGAGGGTTGGGATGGAGCTCAGGGAAAGGTTCTTCCCCCGAGGGTGCTGGGGCTCCAGGAGCCTTTGGACAGTGCTCCCAGGGATGCACAGGGTGGGGTTGTTGGGGTCTGTGCAGGACATGGGGCTGGACTCCATCCTGGTGGGTCCTTTCCAAGCTGGGATATTCCATGATTCTGTGGTCCTGCAAAGGATTAATTCGGGACCTTGGGCATGAGGCTAGTGCCCATGGGAGGCACCAGCAGAGCCTCTTCCCTGGGCTTGTCCTGGTTTGCCAAGCAGTGGAGCAGGGGCAGATCTTACAGCAGGTACCAGGATAAATCTGGGAGGGGAACGTGGGAGTTGCAGGCGCCTCTCCCAGGACAGCCCTGTAGGAGCTGGCACATGCTAATGGCTTCAGTAAATGTCACCTTCGATGGTTCTGCCCTGCCTCAGTCCCTGGGCCATTGCTTTACTGTGTGCCCCAGCCATAAATCCACCTGACAGGGCTTAGTGGTGCCAAAGAGCCTGGCAGTGACAGCCAGGGAAGCTCCTGCAGCTCTCTTGCTGTGACAGTTCTTTACTTCTTGTTGTCCACGAGGCTTAATATTCCCATGGGAACTGCAGCACACCTGGGGCTGCAGGAATAGCGTGGCTCCTCTTCTCCCTCTGCTCTCCAGGTGCTGCTGGAGAGCCTGGATTGATTTACATGGTTGGGACAGACCTGACTCAACTTCTTGTGCCATTCCAGCCCTGGCTGAGTCACAGAATCCCAGAATGGTTTGGGTTGGAGGGGATATTAAAGCTCATCGAGTCCCACCCCTGCCATAGGCAGGGACACCTTCCACTATCCCAGGTTGTTCCAAGCCCCGCCCAAACTGGCCCTGGACACTTCCAGAGATGGAGCAGCTACAGCTTCTCTGGGCACTCTGTTTCACTGTCATGGGTTGACCCTGGCTGGTTCCAGGCACCCACCAAAGCTGCTCCATCACTGCCCTCCACAAGTAGACAGGGAAGAGAAAATATAAACAAAGGGTTCATGGGTTGAGATAAGGGCCGGGAAAGATCCTGATATTGTCAAGGGCAACACAGGCACAACTTGGGGATACTAATAGAATTTAACAAAATCAGAGCAGGACCATGGGAAGTGAAATAAATCTTAGAAATACTTTCCCCTTACCCCTCCCTCCTTCCTGGGCTCTCCCTCCACCCTCCAGCAGTGCAGGGAGATGGGAATGGGGATCACAGTCAGCTCATCCCACATTGTTCCTGCTGCTGCTCAGGGAGAGGAGTCAGAGCCCTTCCCCTGCCCCAGTGTGGGGTCCTTCCCATGGGACACAGGTCTCCACACACTGTCCCATCCTGGGTCCCCCTCAGGGTCACAAGTTCTTCCAGCAAACTTGCTCCAGCATGGGCTCCTCTCTCCACGGCTCTGCAGGTCCTGCCAGGACCCTGCTCCAGCTCAGGCTTCTCACAGGGTCTTTCTTTGGGCATGCCCCTGCTCCAGTGTGGGCTCCTGGGACTGCAGGTGCATCTCTGCACCCCGTGGACTTCCATGGCCTTCACCGTGGTTTTCCCCAGAGGCTGCAGGGGAATCTCAGCTCCAGTGGCTGGAGCAGCTCCTTCCTGAGCAGCTCCTCCTGCCCTGCTCTTCTCTAGACCCAATTACAGCTGCACAAGGCCTTTTTTCCTTCTTAAATCCATGATCCTGAGGTGTCCCTACCATCTCTGCTGGGCTGGGCCTTGGCCAGGGCCAGGTCCATCCTGGAGCCGGCTGGAATTGGCTCTGCTGGAGACAGGGGAACCTTCTGGCAGCTGCTCCCAGAAACCACCCCTGTAACCTCGCTGCCACCAAAACCTGGCTACAGAAACCCAGTACTCACCACCTTCACATGGAGGAATTCCTTCTCAACATCCCATCCAGCCCTGCCCTCTGGCAGTGGGAGCCATTCCCTGTGTCCTGTCCCTTCATGCCTTGTCCCCAGTCCCTCTCCAGCTCTCCTGGAGCCCCTTCAGGCCCTGCAAGGGGCTCTGAGCTCTCCCTGGAGCCTTCTCTTCTCCAGCTGAGCACCCCCAGCTCTCCCAGCCTGGCTCCAGAGCAGAGGGGCTCCAGCCCTTGGAGCATCTCCGTGGCCTCCTTGGGGCTCTCTCCAGCAGCTCTGCATCTTTCGTGTGCTGAGGCCCTTCAGCCTTCTCCAGCCTCACAGCTGGAAGAGCAGCCCTGCCCTTCCTCAGGGAGCGTCTGGGAAGAGGAGGAGGGGAAGGAGTGCCCTGAGCCGTTCACAGAGGAGCCAACCAGGCACTTGGAGCCGCTTGGCTGTGCCTGGAGGAATCGAGCTGTTTATCCACAGGGATCTGCAGCAGTGTTTGCCATGGACAGGGACAAGCTCAGGGCTCCAGTGGAGTACCCTCCATCCCTGCTGGCTCCCAGCTTTGTGTTGGATGCCCTGCAAAGCTCAGGGGTGGGAGGGGACAGAGGGGGGTCACTCACTGCTCACTGCTGTGTGCCAGTGGCCAGTGAGCTCAGCTCCATTTGCACTGTGTCTCGTTCATGGGGACTTAAATTAAGAGTGGATGCAATTAGGGCTGGGGGTGCAGGGATTGGGGCTGGGCTGGCAGCCACAGGCTGCTCCTCAGTGGAGCAGAGCAAAGTGGCCCTGGAGGAGAGTTGGAGCCTTTTGCAGCCCCAGAGGAGAGCGGGAGCCTTTGGCTGGACGGTGCTGCCAGGAGCTGCAGCCCGAGCCCAGGGCTGTGCCCGGGGCTGTGCGGGGCGAAGGCAGAGCTGCAGCACCGTCTCACAATCCCACAGCCAGCCATAGGCAGCTCTGCCTGCTGAATCACGTTCCTCCTGCACGGGAAGCAGGACTTTCCAGAACAGGGAGAGCAGGAGCCCTGGGAGCACCCCTGCCCCAGCCCGGGCATGGGGATCCCTCCCGTGGGACAAAGGAGGGCGGGGGTGGCTGCATCCCCCACCCTGGGGAGGTCCAGCTCCCCTGTCCCTCCAGGAGTGCATCCAGGCTGTCCCTCAGGTTCAAGCTTCTGGCTCAGAGGTGTCAGTGGACCTGCAGGATCCAAACAGCCTTTTCCTTCCTTTCCATCTTGGCATCTTTTTTTCCTTGTTCCTCCTTAAACACCTCTGGAGTGAATCCAGCTTCTCACCTGCTCCGTGGCCCTGATGGTGCTTCCATGGCTGCCTGCCCTGGCACCTCTGGCCACGCCTGTCCCAGCCCTCTGGAGCAGGGCTGCAGGCTGCATCCTGCTGATCCCCAACCCCTGAGGGTCAGAACAGTGCCAGGAGCCAGGAGAAGCCAAGGCACCCCCCAGCACTGAGCCACGTGCTCCCATCCGTCTCGGAGGCGGGAGGGACTCCTCTCTCCACGGGTGTCCATGCTGCAGGTGCAGAGCCAAAGGGACCTGCTGGTCCTGCTGGTGCATTGTGTTCCCGTCCTGGGTGAGCAGAGGGTCACCGTGAGGTCTCGCTGTTCATGTGTCATTTGTCCCCCTTCTCCTTGCCCTGCAGGCTGCAAAATCAAAGCCCTGCGGGCCAAGACCAACACGTACATCAAGACACCAGTCAGGGGCGAGGAGCCCGTGTTCATTGTCACGGGCAGGAAGGAGGACGTGGAGATGGCCAAGCGGGAGATCCTCTCGGCCGCCGAGCACTTCTCCATGATCCGGGCCACACGCAACAAAGTCAACGGGCTGACGGGGGCCATGCAGGGGCCCCCCAACCTGCCAGGCCAGACCACCATCCAGGTGAGGGTCCCCTACCGCGTGGTGGGGCTGGTGGTGGGACCCAAGGGAGCCACCATCAAGCGCATCCAGCAGCAGACGCACACCTACATCGTGACGCCCAGCCGGGACAAGGAGCCCGTGTTCGAGGTGACGGGCATGCCCGAGAACGTGGACCGGGCGCGGGAGGAGATCGAGGCGCACATCACCATGCGGACAGGCTCCTTCATCGACGTCAACGCCGACAACGACTTCCACTCCAATGGCACCGACGTCTGCCTCGACCTGCAGGGCAGCACGGCCACCCCGTGGGCCAAGGCCCCCCACCCTGCCCAGCGCCCCTCGGCCGCGCTGCGCAACGACAGCCTCAGCTCCCTGGGCAGCGGCTCCACCGAGTCCTTCTACAGCGGGCGCGTGGCGGCTGCCAGCCCCACCAGCCCCTACAGCACCTTCAGCGAGCCCCCGGCCCCGCTGGGCTCCGACGAGTGCGACTTCGGCTTCGACTTCTTGGCCCTCGACCTCACCACGCCCACCACCACCATCTGGTCGCCCTTCGAGCGCTCGGGCAACCCCCTGCAAGCCTTCAGCAGCTGCTCCTCCATCAACAGCTCGCAGAGACGCAACAGCGGCCCGGCCACGCCGCGCCACTCGCCCACCCTGCCCGAGAGCGGGGCGGCGGGGCTGGAGCACCCCTCGGCGCGGCGCATCCCCAGCGACCCCGCCGGCGCCCTGGCCTGGCTGCCTGCCCAGGGCTCGCTCTCCTCCTTCTCCAACAGCACCGGCTACTCCTCCTCCTCCTCGCTGCCCGGCAGCATCTCGGCCGCCTCGGGCTCGCCCACCGACTCCAGCAGCTCGGAGGGGCACCGCAAGAGCTCCCGGGAGTGCATGGTGTGCCTGGAGAGCGAGGTGATGGCCGCGCTCGTGCCCTGCGGCCACAACCTGTTCTGCATGGAGTGCGCCCTGCGCATCTGCGGCCGGGCGCAGCCCCAGTGCCCTGCGTGCCACGTGCCCGCCACCCAAGCCATCCACATCTTCTCCTAGCCCGGGGGCTCGCCCGGCGGCCCCCCCTCCACCCCAACACCACGGCGTTTTAAGGACTTTATACTGTTTAAATGGAGCTTTTTATTTAATAACAGATCCGGTGGGCGCACGGGGCGGGGAGGGGGGAGAGGCGGCGG